>JABUQX010125071.1:0-5000 GCA_015478945.1 Trachelipus rathkii
TAAACTTTTATATATGATAATATATATATTATATTCTTAATCTAAAACACCCGAAATTTTTTTCTTTTTGTGCTAAGCTGCCCTATATATATTATATATATATATATTATATATAGTTATAATTTATATACTATATATTATATTTATATATATTATATATATATATATAATGTATAATATATATATATAAATATATAACTATATTAATATTAATATAATATAATATATATATATATATATATATGATATATAATATTATATATATATATACTATATTATATTATATATATATATATATTTATATATATATATATATATATATATAGTATATATATATATTATATGATATATATATAATATATATATATATATAGTATATATATATATATATATATATATATATAGTTATATATATATATATATATATATATAATATATATACATACATATATATATATAATATATATATATATATATTATATATAGGTATTATATATTATTTATAATATAATATATATAGTATATATATATATATAATATATATATATATATATATATATATATAGTATAGATTTTACCAAATCATCATCATCATCTCATCATCATCATCATCTCAATCATCACCCTCACCTTCTCTCCCCAAGACTGGGGGGTTGGTGCGAAGAATGCACTAAAAAAGATAGAAGTAGAAGAATGATGAACGAAAGTCCGAAAAGAAAGCCCAGCATTAGCCGCCCCCCTTTAATACCTTTTTAGGAGAACTCGTCGCATTCCCAGAAAACCACCTTTAAGAGCTTCCCACGGGACAGGCGACGGGACATCACTAGAATGGCATCTCGTCAATGTGGGGTTAATTCCTTGGCCCAGGTGGGCACAACAAATACCCCCTCACCAAACTCCGCCATTCACTCCTATTATGCAACCTTTCTTCTCGCCTCTGCCAAACTCACAGTATGATTTCTTCACTCCAAAGCATTTCTTGTACTGACTCAATATCACTTTTTTCCTATGGTTCCCAGCCGTTCGATGCCAACACACTCACGGCATATACATCCGCTTAACCAACCGACTATCATTCACACTTCCCACGAATACTGCGGGAATACCATCTCAAACCATACTTTTATTTTATTCTCTAATTTACCCCACAACACACATTCTCTAATACTCTTAATACGTTCATTCTGCTTTTTAATCAATTCTTCTCAAACACCGAACACGCCCCTAAGATTGACCATCTGAACCCATTTTACTTTAGATCTATACCTCTTATTCCAAACCAATAGTCTCAACTACTATACATTAACACAGGTAACAACATACTCTCATATATATTATAATATTATATATATATATATATTATATTATTATATATATATATATATACTATATATATATTATATCTATATATATATATATATATACTTTATATATATATATATATATATAATATATATATATGATTAGTATGTTATAATTATATTATATATATTATATATATAGTATATAATATATATATATATATATATATATTAAATATTATATAGTGATATATATAACTATATATATATAATATAGTCTATATATATATATATAATATTTGATATATATATATATATATATGTATATATATGAATATAATATTAATTTTTCATATATATAATTTCCAGAGAGTCACGGTCGGAGTCGGAGTCGGAGTCGAGTCGGAGTCGAGTCGAGTCGGTAATTTTTCAAAGAGGGTGGAGGTCGGATCGGTAAAGTCGGAGTCGGAGAGTCGGTTATTTTGAAGAGGGGGAGTCGGAGCGAGTCGGAGTCGGAGTCGAAAATTCTTTGAAGGCCGACTCCACAACCACAAGAGGTTGCAACAAGGGATTTGAAGTTTGAGTGCTGATGAAGGAGATGGTTCCTGTGAGAACATTTGTTCAGACTATGAAGAAACTTTTTAGAAATAATAATTACAAAATTTTTATAAAATTTAAACAATAATTAAAAATTAAATCTATTTTTATATAAACTGGGAGGAGACACCAAAAATTTTTAATCTTGATTCTTTTTGATATTACAAAAGTTAATTATATTTAATAAATGTGACCAACTATCATTGGATTTTAGTTTTATTTAAGAAGATAAAGAAGAATTGATCATTCGGTGGAGTCGGCTTGAGAAAAAGATTAGTTCAAGAAGGAATGGATCAAGCACAAAAATGGCGCGTCCGGAAGCTCAGCTGTTAGAGCACTCGCCCAACTAAGCGAAAGACGCAGGTTTCGTCACTGGTCGGAGCGGAACAGTCCTGAGATGTGTTGTTTAGTCCTCTTCTTGGCCTCCGGTCTTGTTCAGTACAAAAATTGAGCACATTAACCCCCTCCTAATTAGGCTTTGCCCGTGAGTGGTGGTGTTAACTGTAAAGAAAGAAAGAGAATATATATATACTATAGTATATATATATATATATATAGTATATATATATATATTTATAAGTATGTTATATATCGATGGAGACTTTATAAAAGATTTATATATATAGAGATAGTATATATACTGTAAGAAATATATATATATATATATATATATATATATATATATATATATATACACACACAATTTTATTCCCTAATAGACTAGACGATGATTCCACTCATAAACTTTCTGGCAACTTTAATAGCACACAACCCTTAACCATAGTGTTACTATGCCTTAACCGTTGCAAAGAGTTGTGAACTTTTTAAAAACGAGAACAGCTGTTTCAGTTTTTCAGGACATCTTAGGCTAGAGGTCTGTTTCTTAAATAGTCTAACGTTTCCTAGTTTAAGTTGTATTGAGTAGATCTTAGATTTTAGCATGATTAATTTGCCTTTAAGCTA
Organism: Trachelipus rathkii; assembly: GCA_015478945.1. Classification (NCBI taxonomy): domain Eukaryota; kingdom Metazoa; phylum Arthropoda; class Malacostraca; order Isopoda; family Trachelipodidae; genus Trachelipus; species Trachelipus rathkii. Next base: position 2,862 of record JABUQX010125071.1, read on the forward strand.
GCTTGGCATTTTACAAACTAAATTCTAATCTAGAAATGTTTTAATTGAAGCCTTAATCGATTTCGAATTTGACTAGGCTATTCAAGCTTTCAAATTTTCAGTTGCAATATGAATCAACTAGGCTATCAACTGAGCCTTAATATATTTATTTTATTTCAATTCTATCAAATAGACGTGTGTTAGCTAGCCTATGATAGGCCTTTATGTTTGGAGATTAGTTGATGATAAACCTATGTCTATTTGGAACTAAGGTCTTAGTCATAGGCCTACAGCCTACCTCTGAGGAGAAACTTTAAGATCAATTGATTGACCTTGTCAAATTGTAAATAATTATTTTATTGATGAGTTTATGCTATTTGCAATGCTTGGTAATTCTTTGCATTAAGGGCCTCTAATTTTATTTTCACAATTTTTTCAGAATACCCTGCAAATATATTAAAACAAAAGGCTGTAACTTTTTTTCTTAAAGAGTGACAATTTTTGTTTTCATTATTCTTCATTATTATTTGTTTGGAGTATATCCTGTGATTTTTATAAAAATCAGGGGTGACACCCCTCTGCACTAGTTACTATTACTATCATTTTTTTAAATATGTTCTCCCCATCTAAAACACTTGCCAAATGGTTTTAATATCTAAATATTTTCTGGTATTCATTTTTTTGGTAATTGTGGAGTAGTATTGACTAGAGTTCATGTAATTTCTGTATTAAAACTATAAATATATAATTTTAAAAAATGGTATTAAATTGATGTATATATAAAAAAAAAAAAATATTAATTTTTTTTATGTACACTAAGATAAAAATAATTAATGCCTTATTTTATATATATTACGATATAAAATAAATATATATTATATATATATATATATATATATATATATACTATATATATATATAATATATATAAATATATAGAGATATTATATATATATATAGTTATAGTATAATACATTAAAGTTATAGTAACTTCAATCCAATATAATTTTTTGACCATCTTGTGTATGTGTGCACTACTTTTCACAAGAAATATTGCTGCCAAAACTTAAAAAACAAATTTAATTTTTCTTTCTAGGTAACAAAAGTTTATTTTTATTATCATAGATATTTTTAGTATTTATCATGGTAAAATAAAATGAAGGAAAACGCCTATATATTTTTTATAAAAATTATTTAATGTACATTGATTTTAAATCAATTTATTTTAAAGCTTAACACAAAAAATTAAAAATAAAAAAAAATTTAGAAATTTGTTTATAAACCAATCCCAACGTTTCTTACATTTCGATGTAGGAAAATATATAGTGGATTTCTTTCGAAAATTGTGAATTTTGAATGATGATGACGATTGAGAAAAAATATGCTGATTTTGCTGATGACACTAAAGATTAATCGTCCCATATATATATATATAATGTATAATAATATATATATATATTACTATATATATATATATATATATATATATATATATATATATATATATATAATTATATATATAATATTATAATAGATTATAAACACAATTTATGTTCGCCTTTTTTGGGGTGAATTGGTCCACTAATAGTAAATAAAAAATAAATTTATTTTTTTTGCTCATTTAATAGCCACGTGGTAGTATCCTACAAGTTTTATTTAGATTATCTTAATTCTAGAGAATTTTTATATTTTTAAACTATAATAAATATAAATGGAAATGTTCCTTAAAATAGAATTCACTTTTGAAAAAATTGTGAGTTTTTTTTAAACTTTGTTTAAAAATGGAGAAAGGTTGTGGACAGATTTTCTATTATTTTTTCAGTGTATCAGTTGAGTATGTTAGCTTTAAAACTGGCAAAGTAAATTTTTGTTCCAAATAGTACATAGTGGTTAAGAAATCGCTGGACCTAACTTGGCCCATTTCACCCCCCCTATAAAATTGCTGATGGGGTGAATTGGGCCACTACATTTTATTTCATATTTTATTGTATTGTATATCATCATTTTTATTATGTAATAATATTATTTACTTTTAATGTAATAAATATTTACTTATTATTAAGTAAAAGTTACAAATAAAAATTATAATTATAGTGAAAAATTGAATTCCAAAAAAGTATCAAAATTTTATAAATGATAGGGTAAATTGGGCCCCCACAT
>JABUQX010125071.1:10000-12500 GCA_015478945.1 Trachelipus rathkii
TTCCTCATTTTATCAATTCTTCTCACACCTAAAATGCCCCTAAGATTGTCCATTTGAACACATTGTACTTTAAATCTATACCTCTTTTTATTCCAGACCATAGTTTCATTATTATACATTAATACAGGTAAGAACATGCCCTCGTGTAAGACCCAAGCACACTCAAGACTTAGTCCTTTTACATCCACCAAGGATTTAATTGCTAAAGCCACCTTCTTTCCATTCACAACTTTCCTGCTACACTGCAACATCCATTCTCTTTTCATCCAACATATATCCTAAATATTTAAAGTCAGATACTTATTCCAGTTGCCCACCATTCAGCATAACTTCACACCGAGGACTGTCCTCACTCACAACCATAACCTTACACTTCTCTATGTTTACTTACACACCCTGCCAAATCCCTCTACCAATCCTCTCAAACTCTCCAGATTCACCATCCAAAATCAAATCATCCGCATATAATGGGTAGTGCACCCTGCACTCTTCCATTCTCTATCGTTCTAACACCTTCCAATTCCACCCCCACCTCTAATTCTTTCATAACTTCATCCATATACAAATTGAATAACCAAGGAAACATAACTCATCCCTGCCTCACTCCGCTATTAATATTAAACCAATCACTTTCAATTCCATTTATTCTTACACACACTTCACTATGGTCTTACATACTTTTAATTCCATTCATAAGTTTATCACCAACACCATATATTACTAACACCTGTCATAGAGCTTCCCTATTAATCCTATCATACGCCTGTTGCAAATCCATAAAACCTAAATACAATTTATTCTTCTCCCTCATTTTCTCAATCATTTGTTTCAATGTAAAAATTTGATCGACACATGCCCTACCACTTCTAAACGCACCTTATTCTTCAACAATTAGTCCCTCAGTCACTTGACACACTTTCGGCCAAAATACCAGCATAATTCTTCCCTACAACAGTCAATAAACTTCCTATTACCTTGTAAATCCCCTTTCATCCTCCTTCCAAACTATTCATTTACCTCTTTTCCTCCTATGTATGCATCTTTTAGTATTCTTTTTTTCCTCATGTAATTCCAAACATCTTTTTTTTGAAACCTCATCATTCCTCATCATTCCACCACTTACCCTTAACATTCTTACTTCCTACTTTAGCACATCCACATTTCTTCTTTTGCACTACTAACAACCGCTTGTGTTGTGAATCTGAAGAGTTTGAGAGGATTGGTAGAGAGAATTAGCAGGGTGTATAAAAAGAGGGGTTTGAAAGTAAACATAGATAAGAAAGTAAGGTCATGGTTTGTGAAGTGAAGGACAGTCTCTGTGTGAAGTTAATGTTTGCTGGTCGAGCAGCTGGAATAAGTGTGAGTGTAAATATTTACGAATTTACGATATATGTTGGATGAAAAGGGAATGGATGATGCAGAGTGTAGTAGAAAAGTTGTGAATGGCAGGAAGGTGGCTGGTGCAATTAATTCATTGGTGGATGTAAAGGGACCAAGTCTTTGTGTGTGCTAGTGTCTTAAACACATAGGGTAATTGTTGTTACGCTTGTAATGTAATAGTAGTGAAGACTATTGGTCCTGGAATAAGAGGTACAGATCTAAAGTACAATGTGTTCAGATGGACAATCTTATGGGTGTGTTATGGCTATGTACTTTGTGAGGAGAATTGATAAAATGAGGAATGAACATATTAGGGAGTTGTGTGGTATGAAGAAAGGGGTAAATGAGAGAATAATGAAAAGTACGTTTGAAGAATGGTTTTGTTCATCGTGAAAGGATGAGTTGACTGTCGGTTGGTTACAGCTTATGTATATGTGGTGAGTGTGTTGGGAACGACCGGCTGGGAGACTGAAGAAAAAAGTGGATTGGTTAAGTAACATGGGCTGGAGAGAGAAATGTGAGTTTGACTGAGGCAAGAAGAAAGGTGCATAATAGGAGTGAAGGGGTATGATTGTGGCCCACCTGGGCCAAGTGATGAACCCCACATTGACGAGATGCCATAGTGAGGGTCCGTCGTGGTCCCATGAAGCTCTAGGGTGGATTTTCTGACTGCAATGAGTTCTCACTAAAAGGTCTAAAAGGGGTGGTAAGGCTTAGCTTTCTTTTTGACTTGCGTCATATTCTTCTACTTTTCTGTTTCCAGTGCATGTATGCTCCTTACTCCCAGTCTTGGGGAAAGAAGGTGGGTTTTGATGGTAAGTAGACAAAGTAAATCTGTGTATACTTTGATAAACTTATTATAACCTTACAGGTTTGAAGTTTTAATATTGAAATAAGCTGTTCTTTATTTTTAAAAATTAAAATTGTTCATAAATGTTTTGGCAGTGTTGCTTTATGGGAATGTAAAATTTTTTTAAATCTTTCCTAGGATTGCGCTAATCCAAAAAATTACCCAGATAATCTAATTACTGTATTAAAACTATAAACATTTAATTTACGAAAATGGTATCAAAAAAATATTTTAAAGTATTTTTTAGCAATTAACATACATTTTAAATGT
>JABUQX010125071.1:15000-20000 GCA_015478945.1 Trachelipus rathkii
GTCATAAAGTATCTTATCATCCAAATGTTTCTCTCTATATGACCTTTCAGTAACTTTTCCAAAAATTTTAGAAACAGATGTTAAGCAAACTGGCCTATAATTTCTCAAATCTTCCTCACAACTTTTCTTGTAAATAGGTACAACATATGTTGTTTTCCAATTCTATGGCACCCCACAAAATGTTATAGATCTTTTAAAAATCAAATACAGAGCCGCTGCGATGCTGCTACTACCCATCTGCAGAACTTTACCATATATACCATCAGGACCTGCAGCTTTACTTGTGTCAATATGGTCCATCCAGTAAAGATTAAAATTCTTTTACCTCAATTTCAAATGCCATTAGTATTTATTACCAGATCTAATAGTCTCTAAACTACTCAATCTTTCCTCAGTAAATATTGATGCAAAATAAGCACTGAAAAGTTAACCAATTCCTTATCATAACTTACAAAACTTTTATCAATTTAAATTGAACCAATTGTCCTATTCTTACTTTTAAATTTATAAAAGCTAAAAAACTTTTTTGGGTTCATATTACTATTTGTTGCTAAATTAATTATGCCCCTCTCTTTGCTATTCTTATTGATTGGTTACGTACACTTCCAATTTTACTAAAATTTTCTTAAACTTCCTCCCTACTATTGTCTTTGAAGATTTTAAAACCTCTATGCTTTTCAATGATTTTCTCTCTCATCTCTCCATTCCACCAAATGGGTTTTCTCTTCACCACTCTAATGGGTCAAACTTTAAAACATAGGTACTGAATATTTATCAAAATTTGCTCAAAGTGTTCCCAAATGATAAAATAATTTTTGGGTTTTAAACTTCTCATCCCAGTCAGTTATATTAAGCATGTCTCAAAATCTAAAGTCTTTTACTTAACAGATGTTACATTCATGTTAAATCTAATTTATTACGGTCACTGATCCCTAAATTCTCTTTCACTCTAACCTCATACAGTATACTTTCATCATTAGTTAAATATTAAGTCTGACAGTGCTACATCTACATAACTCTTTATGTAGCTACTGCCTTTTTACTCAGTCTTCTTCCGTACATTGAAAAAAAGAGCATGTGAGTATATTATCCAGCAAGAGCTGGATGATCGAATCAGAACTCCTTGAGAAAAGATTGTGAGTCTTGCTGATTTCTTAGAGATAGACTATCAAGCTTTTTCTAATTGTTAATATACCCCTTGGCTCAAAGTTGTCTAGTATGCAATTAATAATTACAGAACTTCTATGATTCAAACTGGACAATTAATCCCACTAGGTCATGAAAATTGAAATCTCCCATTATGACTATACATTTTTCTTTGTGACATGCTACTTCAATTTTCTTTTCATCTATTTCGAGTTAAAAATTTCGAAATGGTCAGGTCTAACTGAAATTCCCAGGTTTACTGTAGATTTGTTTTTGTGCATAAGAATATTTTACCACAAGATTCAAACATCAATTCGTTTTAGATGTCAGTCATTAAACACAAACTGAAATATTGCCTTCTTAGCAAAGTACCACACCTTCACCCTTCTTTCCATTACATGGGATAATAATAATATTATATATATATATAATATACTTATAATAATGATATATATATATATATACATATATATATATTTATATTATTATTATTAATATATATATATATTATATATATATATATTATATAATATTTATATATATATATAATAAATATATATATATTATATAATATATATATATATATATATATATATATACGGTATATATATATATTATTCAGAACTTCAAGAGTTCATAACCATATTTTCAAAAATTCAGCTCAGCAGCTGAATGTAAGAGTAAAGGGCCAGATTTGGCTCGTGGATGGTAAGTTTGCCACCCACTTTCTCTATACCAGTAACAGAAAAACTAACCAATAATAATAAACTGTGTTAATGCTTGGTATTAACTATTTTTGTAAAATTGGTATTAGCAAAAGCTGAAATTATTAATAGTCCCTCTGTAAATTGGCAAAAATTTTGGTATCACTACATCCTTTTACTTAAGAATAATTTGAAGATAATAAAAAAAAAATGCGATTTTTAATATTTTTCGTAATTTAAATTTAGATTAAATTTACTCAACTTGCTTAAAAATATTGATAAATATTTACAACATTAATACCTTGAAAAGATCCAGTTTTTAAACTTGACTTAATATTGATTTTATTTATAATAATTGAATCCCTAGTCATTTGTTTAGTAAATACTAACACTATGGCTCACAAAGCTTGGCTTCCCACATAAATGGTGTAAAAGAATGAGCTTGGTAAACATTTATGAAAGGAATATAAAGGACGAAGCTTATCAATAAACAATAGAGGGTAAGGTAAATGCCTTTTTGTTATTAATTATGCATTAATTTTATATATATATATATATAAATATATATATAATATATATTATATATATATATATATATATATATATATTTATTATAATATATATATAATTTATATATATAATATAATATATATATATATATATTAATATAGAGTGTAACTAACTATGCTCTGCTACCACTGACTAAAATAAACTAGATATGCTGTCCCAACACAATTGAAGAAGACACACACGCCTATTATATATGGTAGTGAAGGTATCAAAATTATCAAATGAAAGGATCTCTAGTGAATTACTTATTCTTAAGTATAAACGAACCTAATAATAGTTTTCTTTGTAATACTTATTAAGTTAAATATATGCTCGTAAGACCATTCCGACATCAGTACTTTTAAAAAAAATATTTAAAGAGCAACAAAAAGTCTTTATATTGACTTCACCACCATAGATATCTCGATATATCACTAACATTTACCAGTCCATCCATCAACACTTTCACTTAGCTTTATCTTACCACTTTTATTAGTATTATTTACTTTTAAACACTGAAACACAAAAAACTAAAAAGTATAAAAAAAAAAAAAAAAAAAACTAAGAAAAGTACGGTAAACTAAAAAGAAAGGTACGTCATCCAGTGATCAGCCAATAAGAAGAAAAAGGACATTCTAGACAGGCTGAAAAAAAAAAAAAAACAAAACATCATTCTTATATTTTCCCTCCTCTCCTTTTTCTTCTACATAATAATTATTCCTTTTACATCTTACCTACTCTTAGTAAACATATCTGCCAACTGAGTCTTTTGTAATGCTACCCATTCAACCTTCAAAAAATCTTCTCTCTTCATCATCCGCCTGACCCATGCTATATCTATCTAATCTTAGATATTTACACACTACTTGTGTTTTATCGAAATATATCACATTCTTTAACGTTCTACTATCTGTTTACACAACAACATCCAATCTGTCAGCACTAACAATTTCACTCCAACACTTTTCAAGATATATACCTGCTTGTATTTCCTCAATGAAAGCAATCACTTCAGCCTCAATGGTAGACCTAACAATCCTTCTCATGCACCTCGACTTCCAAGCAATAGGACATCTATTCTCTTTTATATCTTTCAATGCAACAATATACCCCACTCAAGAACTCACACAACCTTCCAAACCATAAGAAGCATCAGTATACACCTCCACTAGAATCATACCTTTTAACTTACTCAACTATATTCCCATATCAATCTCTTTACTCCTTTTAATCACAGTTATAAGTTTCCTCATTTCTTCCACCTTTCACCATTTAAAGAACTTTCTTCTATCACACATTATAACATAAATCAAGCTTCGTTTGTCCACTCAACCAATTTATCTGACCCACCAAAGATCTATACATTGCTAATTTCTTCTTTTCCATTTCTTTTCACAAAAAAAAAAATTTTTTATCTAGTACATTTATACTCTCCATATATTTATCCTATTCCAACCATATCTTATCCTTTTGTTCATGAATATTCACACCTATGTATTTAAACCCTTGTATGTATATCTTCCGACCCTATCGCACGTTTTCCTTTCATATCACGAATAATCATGTTCAGAAACCTCTTTGAACCCCCCAAAAAAGATCATCCACATGAGTATAAATAATCCCATCAAAACAATTCTCATTCTTCCACATAAACAACGCAGGTCCAATCTTACTTTTCACGCCACTCAATTCAGTAATCACTGCAACCACTTTCTCATACCAAGTTCTTGCAGTGTCTTTCAAACCATACACTGTCTTTTTTAACTCCCAGATACACCCTTCCTCTTTTGCTTCTTTCGGAGGAATCACATACACATGTCTTTTAATCATATCACCTTTCAAATATGCTGATTTAATGTCAATTGAATTGCACCCCCATCCTTCTATTTCCATCACGCTCAAATATAACCTTAAGACCTCACCAGAACAAGTAGGTGCTTCAGTTATAAACCCATCTCCTTCTTCCTCAAAACCTCACGCCATCAATCTTGCCTTACATACCTCCTTTCCTTCCTTCATTTTTTCAGTAATCACCCATCAAAGAGATATACTCCTAGCTACTTCCCTTAGTGTCCCTCCATATTTAACTACCACAGTCTTACCATCCCTTTCTATCACTTTTGCAGGGCCTCTCCATTCTTTATCAGTTTCTCTCTTATACATTCTCACCAGGTTCAACCAAATCTACTTTGTTCCCTTATCTGACCCTTCATAGCCCTCTTTTCCTATCATTTCTTTCCAGCTGAATGTATTAACCTACTCGCTTTAATGCCCTCCACAGATGTTTCATAAGAATTTCCCCTTCAACTCCCAAAACACCCATACTATAGTCTCCTCCTCAATATAGTATAATTAGGCAACCTGACATTCTTACAAAATACTAACTGATTGGATAAATACCCACTTCTATTCAATAAACCATTCTTCGCAGCTGCTGACCAAATTAGACATACTGTACATTCTTACTAACACCCTCATCTTTCATTTTTCTCATAGAATCTTTTAATAACCCTACCATTTTTTCACGTTGACCATTATTCCATGGGCTTTCAGAAGCAGTTACCCACTGAGTCATACTGAACCTTTCACACAAACTTTTCA
>JABUQX010125071.1:25000-30708 GCA_015478945.1 Trachelipus rathkii
ATTACGTCGTACGACAGTAACAAACAATGCATATCGCAACATTTTCACTATTTGTGTCATGCATGCATGTGAAAATTGAGCAAACGCCAGAACACCCAAGATTGACCCGCACGGGACTAGTATATGTAATAAATGGAAGCGAATACGGACACTAGTAAATAACAGGTTCCGTAACCTTTCCTACAGTGTATTTGTGTTCTGCTTATTATTAAAGGTTGAGATGTGGTACGGGACGGGCAATGGAATATATCAGATATGTCCCACATAAGTTCCATCACCTTGTATCTTGGAAACAAGGCGTTTTCGGTGAAATGTTTATTGACACATATTATCTTATATTTTATGCAAGGAATATCATACTGAATTTGTTTCGCAATATTAAAATATACACTATATATATATATATATATATATATATATATATATTATTATATATATATATATATTATAATATTATATATATATATATATATATAATATATATATATATATAATATATATAAATATATAATATATAATATATATATATATTATATATATATATATATATAATATAATAATTATATATATATATATAAGGCTTGTAGACAGGAGGTAAAGGGGTTCAACCTCCCGAAATTATTTAGCGATCAAAATTTTGGATTCCTAAGTCTCAATAATAATAATAAAAAATAATAATTAATCAATGAAATGAAAAGATATTTATTAATGGAAATGAAGAGACATGTTTGTGGTCCGTAACGATTTTTTAGGTCAAGTGGCTGTTCTCATAAATGTTATAAAATATTTGAATCAAAGTTTATTCTGTTATACTTTTATCAATTTAAGATGGATAGCAAATTGGCGCTACCTCAAATAAGGGAATAATGATGGATGTAATAAAGATTTTAAAAGATAAGGAGGGAGCTGTAAATCGTGATGGATTGAGCGGTTCATTTCCTTCATTCCGCTGTACTTTCTTTCCTCAGTTCAATTCTTGCTTTCCTTTTCCTCCTTAATCATGGTTTTCGATCGTGGCTTATTCCCCTCTCTGGCCATCAGGCTAGAGACAGTGGCCTAATCGGTGTGGAAAATCTAATTTCTCTATCACTCTCGCTAAATTTTCATTCAGCTAGAAAATCGTTGCGGGATACTCTTCGACGAGCAAAAGCTGGCTTTCATCAAAAAAAAAAGTGCGCTAACCTCTTGGTTCTCCTACTGACAAATCTTCAATCTCTAGGCAACTTCTTTAAATTCTTGCCTTCCTTCCCTCTTATTCGATTGATTCATTGTGTTGCTATTTCTCCAACTGAAAAGGCCAATCCTCTTCGGCCCCTCGCTCAAACTATATATTCTTTAATGTCTCAATTACTAGCATCTTCCTCCTCCAGTGTTGGAAGCTCTCACATTTCAACCTATTCCGAAAAAAAGGAAGCCGCTCTGATCCTTTCTAACTAATCGCCCTGTAGTTCCACATTTATCTAGTCTAAGATTCTTTTGAAACCTTTTCAACTCACTTCTTAGAATCATTTGGAAACTCACTCCGATCGCCAGTACGCCTCTCGTTGCACGAAGTCTACTGGTGATATACTTTCTTATCTAACCGTTTATGGTTTTTCGCTCTTAGGAACTAGGGAGACTTGGGTAGTGGCGCTTGACATTCCAAAGCATTTGGACCAAGTATGGCACGCGTCACTGCTTCTCCAAGCTCCCTCATCTTTGATTTCCTGTTCCTTCTCTTTGGGCTTACTTATTATCTTTCTTTCAAAATCGCTCAATAGTCGTCTGTTTGTTTGATGGGGCACTCTTCTTTCTCTGTCATTTAGTGGTGTTCTTCAAGGGTTCTGTCTTATCTTCCTGACTTTATTCCTACTTTTCTATAATGATCTCTCACCTGTGCCTCTAACTCTATCCACTCGTATTCCGATGACTCGACCCTTCATTCTTTAACTCATATCAATTCTATTCCCACTTTTACTTCTGGAATTGCCTCTCGTCTTAAATCTTTCCGATTTTATTTCTCGTCTTAATCTTAAATAACTTTGTGAAATTCAAATTCTTTAAAAACCCAACTTTTACAAAATCTCCCTTCTCCAAAATACCTTCTAACTTTCCTGTCTCTTTCGAAGGGTCCTGTCGTCTCTCCTGTTGACTATATAAAAATCATCGTTGCTTGAACATGAACAAAAAATGTCTTGGAAACCATCACATCACAACGGTTGCTAGGCGGCCTCAAGAACTGGAAGTTCTGTTTAGACTGTGAGACTTTCCTCCATTTCTCAGTTGCTCCGCTTATACAAAGGTCTCATCCGCCCATGTTGGAGTACTGCTCTCATATCTTTTGGGGGGGCTCTGGTTTTCCACCCGGCTTTTTTGGACAGGTCGGAGTAAGGCAAAAGGCTTATAAACTATTCTGCACTTTCCAGTTTCACTTGACCCTCTATTTTTGCGAGGCGCGCGATGTTGGTGTTTATCTCTATCCTATAGGTACCCAGCAGTGTAAGAGCTCGAGGGAGCTTACCACTCGCTTACCACCACTTTTACGACGCCTTCGTAGCAACATAGCGTGCTGGTATCTGCGCACGAGTACATTGTGTTGACACTGGTAAACTCAGGCTGTTTGCAGTGGTGCCTTCCTTCTTTCCCACCACCTCTGTTTTGAGGAATTCTCTTCCATCTTCTGTATTTCCCTACTGAATTTAATCTCCCTCTTTAAGCCTGCGTCTGTGCTCATCAACATAATTTGCGCTAGAGGAGTGAAACTTTTTGAGAAGTTTCTACACCCCCTCTTGAATAGGGCTCTGCCCGTGAGTGGTGGTGACAACTTGTATAAAAAAAAAATCGCTGAATGGGAAAACAGATAAATGTGGCAAATGACTGAGTTCTCCTATCCCCCATCCAAATACATCAATTCAGATTATCCCAGAAATCGTACTCTTTTAAACATTACCCTCTCAAATGGATCATATGTCGCAACCACATAAAATTTTGACCTTTTTCAAACTTAAATTTAAACCTTTAGACTTCTAGTACTTCACACACACAAAATCTACCATAAGCTCTCTACCAAACTCACTCATAGAATTGCAAATCCTTCTATCCCCTCTTCATTCCTTTCCACACAGCAACACAAACATTTCACACACACCACTCATTTTTCACCGTTTCTTTTCATCTTTGTTCAGTCACAGCGAGCTAAATCAAATTTACCTTTCTAAATCATCCATCACCTCTCTCCTCATCTCTCCACATTTATTTCTCTGACTATTTCATATACAGATACGCATTAATACATTTTTTCGCCTGAAGGATAGAAGGGCCGCTTACTGCGATCACGACCTTTCCGAGGCATGCAATTAGCATTCCTGGCAAAAGATAGTGGTAGTAGGCCAGCCAACCTAACTACCACCGTCCCTTGTCGCCTTCTACGACACGCAGGACACACGCGATGTGGGCATTTTTTCTCCCTACACGTAGGACTATAAGGGATAGGGATGTCTGTAAGATGTTGTCTAGAAGAGTGGTGGGGATATAAGTATGTGTATATGATATGTGGATAAAAGATGGTGTCTCAAAGATGTTGTCTGAAGGATGAGTGTGCAGAACAGAAAGGCGAACCATTAGGCACTGGATCATACATACCATAAGCAAAATGGGTATATATTATATATATATATATATTATATATATATATATATTATAATATATATATTATATATATATATATATATATATATATATAATATTATATTATATATATATATATATATATATTATATATAATTATTATTATTTATTATATTAATTAATTATTATTATTATTATTATTATTATTGAGTTTTAAATATATTTACAACATTTTTATATTTGTTCATAATCGGCAAAATAATCGGCGAAATTGCCGATGACGATGACCGATTTAAAAAAAAATGCCGATTTTTGCCGATGACGATGACGATTAATCGTCCATCACTAATATATTTGTTATTATATATATTATTATATATATATATATATATATATATATATATAATATAATAATAATATATTATATATATATATATATAATATATTATATAATATATATATATATAATATATATTATATATATATAATTATATATATATATATATATATATATATATATAATATGTTTAGGGAATGTACCGATAGTAATCGGTATCGGTAGTATAGGCCATTTTTGATGGTATCGGTAGTCGGTTTTAACGGCCGATACTTCTTACTTTTGGGTGAAAAATTATGAGAAACTTTTTAGATTCAATAATAATTTAGTTCAATATAGATAGCTAGTACCAAAGTTATGTTTTTTTTTTTTCCTCGATTCCTTTTTAACTTAGATTTTTTGCGTTTCTCCAACTTGGTCTGTAAGCGTAAAATTAACCTATTTGGACAGCCATTATTATAATTTATACATATTTATCTACTTTTAGTTTGATAATAAGTATTTTTTTTGTCGTATTCCATTTCATAATAGCGTGTGAGTGTGTGGAGTGTTTTTAAACTTTCTGGAATTATTCATATTTTAGGTATTTGCTGTAAATAGGGTTATCGTTTTAAGATTTAGGTTTTCAGCGTACGAAATAAATTTTTCCTCATTTCTCCTTTGGTTTTTGTCTCTTTGTTTCTGTCTTTTTTTTTTTGTGATTGCTTGTGCATGTATGGAAAGCAGATTTGCACAGGCGTGGCTTTCTTTTGCACTTTACCAACATCAATGGCTTTCACTCTAACTCCTACGTCTGGAGCGGTTTTTGCGTAATTTTATGCTCTTGACTGAGACCCAGATGGGTCACAATTTGTCAGGCCACTCGTGTACGGTATCCACTATAACTTAATTTTATAATTTCCCGTTTGAAGGGTGGGAGTATGTGTCTATGTAAACTATAAACATTCCTATAACACGTCTCGAGATCTCGAATCTCCTAACTTCGATGTTTCTTGTGGCTTAAAATCTTTCTTCCTTCTACTACATTTCTTTTGCTTCTGCTACTGTTCTCCTAACAGAACAGATTTTCATGCTTTTTTTGATTAATTACTACTTCTCACGAGACTGTATTACCTTCTCATCCAAATACTGAGGTCCTCTAATTTGGGGGATTTCACGTGTACGCAGTCTGTTAATTGTTTGGTTTCTCTCGTACTGCTTTTAGGTGGGGGGAAGCCGAAATCTATCAGAATTCTCACGATGGCTGGAGCAACTGATTAAATAACCGAAACCATTCCGGATCGTCCCAACCGATTCTGGAACACACGCTTGACTCATGTTTCACCACTAGTCCTTCTCTCTATAAAATAACCACCTTCGCTCCCATCGGTAAATCTGACAACACAACCTTATTTCACTTACTTTTAATACTTTCTTCCAACATCTCCATCCTGCCCTAACATGCAGTTTTTTCTGGCAACTTGATCAGCGCCGATGGGGGGTCATTTGGCGTTGCTTCTACGCCTAACTATAATTGAAGTGGACTGCTTTGACTCTTAAGACGCCTCAGTTCTGCCGATCAAGTGGGAACTGTAATTGTTTAATGGGATGAGCAGGTTTCATTCCTTTCCTTCGACTAAATCTTTTTTTCCTCAAAATCCATGGTTCGATCGTGCTTGGTCTCTCCCTGGCCATTCATGCTAGAGACCAATGCTTATGGGTGTGGAAAAATTCTCGTTCTCTATCAACTCTGCCAATTTTCTTTCCAGCTAGAAATCGTTGACTG
>JABUQX010125072.1:0-22500 GCA_015478945.1 Trachelipus rathkii
GTTGTACTTCGTTTGGTTGGAATTTGGGTGTTTAACCATTTCGCATTTATCGTGAAAACGCTTTCGCGTTTTTCGTGCGCCTTCAGGAGGGTAAAAATCATAAAAACGTTCTTGTCAATTGTTAAAAATACCCAATGGAAAAAGCAGAAACTTATTGCAAATGCAGTGATGCAGGAGCTGGGCTTCAGTCACTTGATTTAAATATAACAACGTGCTTTTGAGTTTTGGTGTGCCTTGGCTGGAAAAGTTGGAGGTGTAAGATAAAGGCTTTCAGAAAAGAGAGGCAAACAAAGAAGTTCTCTATATCACTGTAAAGCACATATATTGTCCCTGGCATCAGAAGGTCAAAAGGTTTATTTATATTTTATTTTGAAAGACATTTACAATCTGTTTAGCAAGTCGCCAAAAAAAGAAAATATATTACATGATATTCAATCAATGATCCAATCCTCAAATTCCAGAAATGCATTAAAAGTGAGATGGTTATCTCATTATAAGATAGTGAATGCTGTCTTCAGGAGCTTAAAAGTCAATTATGATGGCTTGTGAGCATATCCACAAAGAAGGGACAGACCTTGCATCACTTACAGGGGGCATCTTGCTGGAAATCAGAAATGAGAGTTTCCTTGTCACCTGTTATGTAATGAATGAACTCCTTAGTGCACTCTCTTATCTTAGCAATGCTTTGCAAAAGAAGGACTTTAGTATGACCAAAGTCATCCCTCTAATTACTGAAACAAAATTGCACCTGCAAAATATTGCAAATCAGTGTGGGTACGTCAATAGTGACTTACAAAAAAACGTTCGGTGTGTAAGAAATAATGGAGAAGTATGCATCTTAAGTGCGCCGATTGCTGATGAAGATAAGAAAAATGCATTTAAAGGGATGAAGAAGATATACTGCGATATTGTAATCGAAGAAATTGAAGAAAGGTTCAACTAGACAAATCAATTGATATAATGATATTTACTAGTCGCTTTGAGACGTTTCAGTCATTAAATTACTAATTTTGAAATTTAGAAAATTTTGACGAGCAGATTTCCACGTGCTTAATGCGGAAGGTGGGCCAGCTGTCCTGAAATCCTTCAATTTTTATATCAATTCCATGCTCAGCGAAATATTAAAGCAGATGAAAGTCCGGTATTAATATTGGAAGAGGACATTAGTTGATATTGCGAGTTACAAAAGCTCTGAGAAATCCTTCTTGTCATTCCTGTAACGACAGCCTCGAGAAAGATCGTTCAGTAATATGAACCGAATACTATTATGATGATAAGATATAGAATGCTGCCAAGAAACCTTAATGCATGAGTATGATGATAAGCATCAGGGGGTCGACGCCAACTGAGGATTCTCTAGAAAAAACAGTAGACATGCGACGAAGTAAACTCGTCATAAACGATTCCTTTAAACTTACTTTGTTTTAATACCCATAACACTAAGTATACACTAACGTCAGCCTGGGGCTACGCCTACACGAGGTGTTTCATATATGTAATGTATATATATATATATATATATAATATATATATATATATATATATATATATATATATATATATATATATATATATATATATATATATAACTCTTCTATATATATATATATATATATATGTATATATATATATATATACTGCATAACATATATACTCCACTTTAGTAACGCTATGCTCTATGTTTGCTAACCCATACCGCAATTTTATTTTTACCAAAGATCTATTTCCTTATTTGAAAAGTCATATTACTCATATATTTTAATTATAATATTCTCATAATAATGTTTTCGTACCTTATTTATCTAACTTCCTAATAAATTTCACAAATAGATTTGCTATATTTTTACAACTAAAGATTTGGTTATATTATGCACTATAATGTGGCAAACGTAGGAACTAAAAAGAAGACTAGGAATAATTAACTGACAAGTGACAAGAATACCCTTTGTCTAACTTTAATTTTTATGTAGAGGCCATAGTGCCCATGTTGCCCCCAGGCATCTCTCTAAAGAGCCCACAGGAGAAATTTGTCTGAAGCACTGAGTTTGTAATTATTGGATTTAATTTTGAAATAATGCTAAAATATAGTCGTTTTATCAAAAAAACCTTTCCCCAATTTCATAACGGTTGTCATTAAGAAAATATAGCACATTTTCTAACTCTTTCAGTTTTTACCCACTGAAACCAGTTTTTCCCCATTTGACGGTATATATATATATAATAATATATATATATAAATATAACATATATGTATAATATATATAAATAACTGCTCTGCTCGCGCATATACGTATCGCGCTTAACCGCGTATGCTTATTTATCATATAATATATACATATATCACGCGCATATATAACCAATAACAATATATACCTGCTATAACCTTATATATATATGCATACCATATATATATATGGACAAATTTACTCCCACACGGAACGGAGCTCGGATTAAAAAAAAATTTTTTAGGTGACCGGTAGCATCTATGATACATAAGTAGATGTTCTAGGGAACACAGAAATGAATTTTTTTTGCCAAGATCCCCTTCCATTGTCGAAGTAGGTTTGGTCAGGTCAGGTCAGGTCCAGGTGTTCATCCTTACATCTTCACCCTAAAACATCTATTTCTGTATCATAGAGGCTACCTGTGAAAATTTTTTGATCCGAGCTCCCGTTATATTATTGAAAAGTAAACTTTACCATATATATATATATATATATATATATATATATATATATATATTACCGCTATAAATGCCTCTGTATTTCCTTAACAAATCTGTCTATGTATAGAGATCTATATATATATATATATATATATATATATATAAGAGAGAGAGAGAGAGAGAGAGAGAGAGAGAGAGAGAGAGCACGAGTGGCAAAAGTTGCTGGAGTCGCCACTGATATATATATATATATATATATATATATATATATATATAACGATGTAACAAATACTTATATATATATGTATATTTACGCAGACAGATAGGCTATATATATATATATATGACTGTAGTATATACTATATCTTTTTCTTTCTTATATATATATATATATATATATATATATATATATAACGCTAATGTACTGCCGAGTCAAAATAGTAAGTCATTTGCTCTCAAACTACAAACCCCTGCCAAACGTAAAAATAATTATTTGTTTATCAAAACTGATTAAATATTTATATTTTTATCAAACTGATTAGTATTTATTAAATTATCTTACCACTTACTGGTTGTGGGTGGATAGATATATTTTCGCGTGTCTACCCACCAAAAAATTATATATTAGAAATTCAAGGTATTAGGTACGGAAATATTTAAAATGCTGCACAACCACAACGTGAGCGCCAGCACAGTTGTTGTACATAAATGTATAATATCCGATTCTTTTAGCTTATTGCAACTATCTTTTAATTGGTGTGACTCTATATTTTTAAAATCAGTTATGTACTCTCTACTTGACCATTTACATTTTTGATTATTAATATGAATCTCGCTGTTGTAATTCGTTAATGCACAATACACAAATACATTTTATTTTATAACCAGGCCAGTTTTATAACCCTTATTTTATAACCAGTTAAAAATAAACAACTTAAATTGACTACAAACAAATGTCAAAATGGCTAAAGTGCTTTTATAACCAAATTCAAATTAAGTTTTTCCAAATTTTTGTGTGAAGGATTTATAAAATTGTTTGGGAGTCGAAGGAGTCGTTTGCTGGGCTTAAAACCGAGCTCTCAGCTTTTTATCGATACGACTCCGACTCCGACTCCTTACCCCTGAAAATGCTCGACTCCCGACTCACGACTCACGGCTCCATCACAGTATATATATATATATATATATACTTATATATATATATATATATATATATATATATAACTCATATACGTATATATATGCTAACTCTTCATATATGTAATAATAATATACATAATAATATTATATATATATATATATATATAACATATATAATATATATATATATATATATATGTATATACACATAAATAACTATATATATATATAACAATAACATATATATATAACCAATATATAATAAAATAACATATGTATATATATATATGTATAACATATATAATATATATGTAATATGTAATAATATATATAATATATAATATAATAATATATAATATATATATAACTATATATATAATAATATATATATATCTATATATTACCATTATATAATATATATATATATATATATAATATATATATATACTCTTAGCATATATCTTTATAACATATCATATAACTATATATATATATACCATATATATATATATATATATATATATATATAACTCTTTCTATATATATCATATTTTTATAATTTTTTAAACATATTAAATACAAGGTATTTCATGCTTTGGAATTTTTATATTTTCCAAATATATTTTGTGCTTTCAGTACTCATGTTTTGCTGTATACAAATAATTTTTAAATAAGTTAGTTTTACATTTTGGAATATGTTATAGTTACAAGCTGAATATATATATATATATAACTTTTATATATATATATACTCTTTCTTTATACTATATATATATATATATATATATACTTTCTTTAATAATTAACTTTATCATACTTTTTCTTTCATTCCCAGGGATGAGCAGGCAGATATCAAAACGAACTATCCGGTATCCACGTACTCGGCCGGATTTTTGATTATCGATCCGGCCGGATAACCGGATAATTACTTCCTAGTAGGTTCTTCCTCGTTTGAGGAAGTATATTCCAAATAATTTACGAATTATCTTTATATATATAATATATGCTCATATATATATATATTATGTATACCTGCATATATGTATATATATAACTTAACTAATATACATGTATATATCTTACTTTCAACTATTCCTTTCTTTATCTTTCTCTTACATATATATATCTTATGTATATATAATAAATAATATATATACTTAATAACATCTTATTATGATTAATTTCAAATTGGCAGGATTTACTCCAGTGTTATATTATTTTTATTCATCATTTCATGTTGACTGGCTAATACAATTTACATGCAAATTTTAGGTGGTACGACACGTTTCGCAGAGGTATGGTAAAAATATATATTGGCATATTAAATATATTATAATAATTTATTATAAAAGAAAATATTAAAAATATATGGTAAAAATATGATATTTTATAATGGAATTAAGCTACCAGGACACATGTTAATGCAATTTTTACCACCACAATTTATTCTCACGTTTAAGTATTGTACTTACTAAATAGTAATTACAACGTGTTTAAGCATTGTAATATTTACCAGTATATATACGCACATTCTCAAAAATTTATAAAAAAAAAAAAACACGGGTATTGTCAATATTGTATGTTATCAGTGATAAAATATATATAAAAGAAATCAGAGCAAGCGAATGTAGCGCAAAACTTGATAAAATGCAATATTGGAAATAAATATACGTCTGCTTTTCTTAAATGGTCAATATTGATTATAACTTTATTGGGACAATCGAGAACTAAATATTACCGATATTGAGAATCGGTCGAATCGGTCGATTAATAGTAACACCCAATATCATTTATAATATTGATAAGTTTACATCAGAATAAAAGAAACCTGTTTTAAAACATGATCCTTAGAAGGAAAAAAAAAAACAAAACAAAAAAAAAACGATTTTTGTGTTCAGCATCAAACGTACAAAGATGGCCAATGTGTAAAAATTTTGTGGTTTCTCAAGAGAATTTTTATGCCTGAGCTCACAATTTTTTGGTAGTCACTCTAACTGCAGGAATGATAGGCATTCCGCTAACTGCAATTTCACAACATTTTTCAAATTATCGCAATTGCGCAATTTATTTTGAACGATGCCCACCTCTGGATATATATATATAGCATATATATATATATATATATAATAACCATATATATATATATATCTTTATATATGCATAACATATATATATATATATAGCATTTATATATATATATATAGTAAATTTTCTATAATAATAATATAACAATAGCACTATATATGCTGCTAGCGTAGCAATAATAGCAGCAGCCATAGCTAGCCAACTAGCCCAATATACCAGCAACAATACCCTGTATTATATATACGGTGGTATCAGAAATTTTTCGGGGGGGGCCAAAACAAAAAATGTTACATATATATATATGTATATATATAATAACCATATATATATAATAATAACTCTTTATACATATATATGTATGCCAACCATCTTCTGCTGCTGTAATATATAACTTGCATGCCTTAGCCAGATAAAGTTTTAGTGCTGTTGCCGACCACTTATAATAAGCTGTTGATGAGGTGGAAGGGACCATATAATTCCTCAGAAAAATGGGAAGAATATACGAATTACTAAAATCATCTTACCTATATTGTTAAATTTAATCGCCTGATTGAGGCAAGTTCGAGATAACATCTTCAATTTTTATTTACCCAATATTTCATTAGTTGGGAAATCAGAGTCAGTATAAGTCTTTCATCTCAATAGTATTTCACAAGTAGACTTTCAGAAGTCTTAATGTTGAGAAAAGCTTCTTTCTACTGAAGCATTAAACACACGGAGTAAAGTGATTGCCCAGTATTTTCAACAAGATAGCAAATATTTGGAAGTGTGACTGCGAACAGAAACTGAGATCCATCTATTGCCGGTTTTGAGGGCCTGTGTTGGGATGCCAAATTTCAACTTCCATAAATCCATTCTACTTTTACTAAATCTTCATTTGGGCTTTCGAGATCTTCCTTGTAAAATATTACTCAAAAGCTTTTATCTTCTCATATGGCTTACCCGTTCGGTATGACAAATTGCAGGAAAAATTTAAAAAACCTCTCCCCAATGCTGATATTAAAATCATCCAAAAATGGTATAAAAATGGACGTTATAATAAGTCTGTGGGTCGGAAGTAAAAATGTTGGGTCTGCATTTTTTGGAACTTGTTAATTTTGGTACAGCAATTTCAATACTCAGTTCATATTCAGATGCGCTTACACACTCTTCAAAAATCGGCTGAAATTCTAAGGTTGCATATTCTCTGATGGTTTCAAGTTTAGTTTTAACTAATGGACTTACGAGATTTGTTCCTGACAGCAGCGAAGAATTATATGAAATTAATTTAACTTACTTTATTAAGGAAAAGATATGATACTTAAAAATTTTAGTGTCTAGAAAATTTCAGGGGGGCCATGGCCCCAGCCTTATATACTCCACTTTATATATATATATATATATATATATATATATATATATATATATATATATATAATATATATATATATATATATATATATATATATATATATATATATATATATATATATATATATATATATAACATATAATATATTCTACCATATATATACTATATATATATATATATATATATAGTTGTGGTGACAACTAATATATATATCATATATATATATATATGTATGTATATAACTCTCTTTTCTTAACATATAACTCTTTAACCAATAACAATATAACAACCAACTTAATATATGTATATATATATATATATATATATATTTGGTCGTTCACACTTTATAAAAGAAAATATATGTTAAGTTTATACCAATTAAACATATATAATGTATATATATATATATATATATATATATATATATACCGCGCGCCACGTACTGCTCTCTTATATATAGGTCAGCCTCAGTGTCCCATGTATGTAAAAAACTATGAGCTCGTAGAAAACTGAATACATTTTTTGAAATCAGCGCACATTGTAATGGAGAAAAATTAAGAAATAAATAAAGTGAATAAAAAGAAAGTAATAATAAATAGGTTTCATGTACGATAATTCTCTCGTTCCCCAATATTTTCTTTTCAATGTTAAGGCGAACATACGCGCGCGCGCGCACACACACACACACACACATACACACACACTCTATGATAGGTAGATGTTTAAAAAATTTTTGATGACCTGACCTGACCCCAACTAAACTATAATGCAAATTTAAAAATTTTCAGTTTTAGAAATTTAGCTTTGGATTTAATTTTGCCATTATTTTTAGTAAGCTAAAGTATTGCAAAGTTGTAAGGAACTGGTTTTCATTTTTTATGGGTATCATGTTTAAATTAAAGTTTGGAAACGTACGATTATAATATTTTTTGGGTTATTTATTAAAATTGTAATTATTAATTTTTTTTTGGTTCTTGCATTACAATGTACGCTGGATTAAAAAATATATTAAGTTTTTTTGTAGATATAGTGTTTTTTTTAGATACAGGGGCACCTAATCTGTGGAACTATTTATGCTGCCTTGCTGCTGCTGCATGCCTTGCAGCCAGCATGCTATGGCGCCTCCAGCCCAGCATATGCCCAGCTGGCTGCTGCTGCCAGCCCGCAGCCTTGCCAGCCAGCCGCGCCAGCAGCCCAGCAGCAGCAGCCCAGCGCCATGCCCTGCCCGCGCCGCCGCCTTGCTGCACCACTAGTAGCACTGCTGCTGCGCGCCCAACATATATATGCTTAGCATAACATATATATATATATATATCTAATACGCGCCATGAAACTAGCATCTCACTAATAACATATAGCCTTAGCCTTATATTATATGCATGCTGCTCCAACTCCCTTAACAACCATATAGCATATCTCTACCATACCTCATGTAACCATATATATACCATATATATATATATACATATAACAGTAACTATATATAATAACATATATACTGCTCCTGCGCTACGCGTAATCCGGTATAGCGTCGGAGGCAGGGTGACGTTGGCCACGTTAGGTATATTCGTCTCCCCACTTTCCCTAATACACTTTGGATTTTTCTGAAAATCAGAGGCACTATAGTAGATTCATAAAAGCACACAAAAATAATAATGTAGCAATTCTAATAATCATAGTTTTTTTAAAGTTTAAATAAAACTCATTTAGACTCAGTTTGAGGGGTGAATCAGAGGGACTTTCATTATTGGGGTGGGCCATCTTTAAATTCTTTCTTTTATGTATAAATTCAATTTTATATTTATTTTTGTATATAAATTGTTTATAAATATTAAAATTAGTAATAAGTAATTAATTTCAATAATGATAAATAAAGAAAATAAGAATAAAAAATATTAAGCCTAATTCACCCCATTCGTGGGACAAATTGACACTTTTTGAATTCATACTATTTTCCATATAAATTTCATTTTTATTTTAATTTTTACCTAATATATAAGTAACTGTTTATTATATTTAAATTAAGCTATACGTAATAAAAATGTCAATAATAATAGGCTACATAAAAATAAGAATAACAATGGTGGCCCAAGTCTCAGCCATCATGTTTTTATGGGGGATGAATGGGCCAATTAGGCCGCAGTTTAACATGCACTGTTTGGAACAAGAGAATTTAGTTTTGCCAGTTTAAGCTAACATACTCAACTGTATACACTGAAAAAATATAGGTAAAATCTGTCCATAACTTTTCATTTAAAACAAGGTTAACATTTTACAAATGTGAAATTCTATTTAAGGACATTTATACACTAATTTATTATATTTTTTAAGAAATATAAAAACTCTCTAGAATTAAAGATAATCTAAATTAAAACTTGTAGTACTAACACGATGAGAAAAAAAAAAAAAAAAAGTCTTTTTAATCACCCCGCCCGACGCTATATAACAGACTGCCCGGATATCAGGTATCACGAACGTTATATCGATATCGCGGCCCGGATATCCGTTGGCACCAACCGGATATCCGGTATCGGCTAATTCTGCTATCATTACATCTAATATATATATATATACCACGCGCATATAATAATATGCTATATAACATATATATATATACATAATAACTACGCCATATATATATATATATATAACTGCTTTGCTCTTTCATATATATATATATATATGCATATACTTCATATATATATATATATAATATATATATATATATATACCGTATATATATTATAATAAAAATTAATTGTTGTTAAGTGAATAGATATCAGTGAATTAAAAAAATGTAGTTCCTTAAGACTAAATTTTAAAAATTAGGAATTTAGAGTAATTAAATTTATGTTGAAGTCTTTCACAGAATAGAAGCGACTTCAGCTGATCCAGAAGCCGATTTTAAATTCCCTTATTGAAAAGATTTCCCTCAGCACAATACACCACCCCAATAAAATATAATTCTTCCACTTAGAATTAAGAGAAAAGGTACAGGACACGCAAAGAGATGGATTGCCAGGCTCATAAAAGCCAAACTCACAACATGCAAAAAAAAAATTATAATAAGAATTAGAGAAAAGCAACAGAAGCTTTGGATAATCAAGACATCAAGACAAATAAAAAAAATTACCTTCAAACAACTTTATCTTTATCTTAAAAAAACATAAATTAGCTTTATCGTTCTTTTTAGTGATCAGTTTATCAAGCAATTGGAATGTATAAATAAGCAAAAAAATATATATATAAGGGATAAACAACATGAAGGAACTTTATTTATTTATTTAAGGTATATCAAGTTTATTTAAAAGATTTCCCTTCCCACACTTTTCACACCAGTGCACTGCCAATCAAACAAGCCAAACCCAATTCCCCATTTAATTAAGTTCCCTTGTCTAATCAAATATATAAATCATAAGTTAAAATATATAATTAGAAATATGAATACTTTGTAATGGTTGCTATACATAAGAACCAGAAAATATAAAATCTTTGTTTTATGTTATTGTAGTATAAAGTATCACAACCTCTTGTTTTGAATATTTATTGAATACCAACTTGGTTAATTGCATAACTTATTATCAATAGCTTCAGAGTGAAGCAACATTAATACACATACGAATTCTTAATATTATTATACACCCCCATGATCTTAAAATCATCTATAACCCCATAGCGTCTCATATGTTAATCTTCGGCAATCTCCTCTCTCGTTGTTCCCTATGAAAGTCCTCGACTACATCTTCTTCTTCTGACGTCGATTCTCCTGAAGAGTTCTCCTCTACAACTTTCCTGATATCCAAAATGTGTCGCGCCATTCCATCTACGTCCAAATTATTGTTTGAAGTTATCTTTGTAACAGTTCCTTTATTCCATTGGTAGTACAATCATTATTTATTCCAGGCTTTACCCAAACTTTTTCTCCAACTTCAAACCCGCATTCCACTTTTATATCTGGCTTTAATTCCCCCTTTTTCGGTCGGTGACACTCATATGAGAACAGACTCTTGTACAGAACTGTCCCTTCTTTTAGTCCGTCTTTTGGTGCTGAATTGTACCAAAACACTGCTTCAGCAGGTGATATTGTTGACTTTTTTGCCATTCTTTTCATAGTTCTGTGAAATCTTTCTATAATCCCATTCCCTTCTGCTCTATATGCCGCTCTAAACCTTCTCTCTATCCCCATTTTTTGCACAATTCTTTTAATTTCTCAAACCAGAACACCATTCCATTATCCATTAACAGCTCTTCCATTGTTCCTCTTTCGCTTATTAATTCTTCAATTTTCTTTCCAACTTCTCCACCACTTTCATTATTCAGTTCTTTCCAAATACCAAATCTCCCTGGTCCACAGTCAATGACCGATAAATATGACTTCCCTTCGAAATGGGTTATGTCCAACGCCACTCTCTTCCAATTATCCTCAACACTTAATCTTCCCTCCTCATGCTTTGTTGGCGCAGGGTCGATACACTGACACTCTATGCATCTTTTCACATCCTTTTTCACATTCGGGTCCACCAGTCTTGCGAGATATAATGTCCTTTCCACCCCTTGGTGATGTCTCTCGTGCTCCTCTTTGATCTCTTCCATTGTCATACCGCACAAATTTATATTTTTATCTTTCCTAATTAACCAACTCCTCTTAACTCTTGTTAGACAATCTTTCTTGTTTGCTTCTGACTTTATGAATTTTATGGTCAACTCAATTCCCGTTTCATCCACCAGCTGCTTCAATATTCCCAATCTCTTTTTAATTAGAACCTCCGCCGCACCCTTTGTTTTGATTCTTGACTCTTCTTTCATTGTTGTTTCAATCCAATTCACTACTGTCGCAGAATCCGTTCTAACTTCAATCATTTCCATTCCCCATTTCAGTCCTATATTAACTCCTTTTAAAACTGCTTCTAGTTCAGTTACATTTATATGACCTTTATCATCCTTCTTCCTTATCCAAGCAGCGTCCTCCACAACTTGTCCTCCAATTTTTAATACTGCTTCCAAAGCCAAATTACCCGCATCGCACCACAAATTCCTTTTTTATCTTCACTAACCTACCATTTAGCATTTACTGGATCACACTTTTTCACCCTTTACGTTTCATTAAGCATAATTTTTACTCACCTCTTTGTCCCATGATAAGTCTTCTGTTTTTCTCTTTACAAAGCTCATTGCCACTCTCAACCACCCTGCTACCGGATAGTGACCAACCAACTCACCGCAGAGACCAAAAACCTCTCCTCGTTATTTTTTCATTCTACTTTTTATTCCCTCTACAAAAAAATTAAATCTCTACAACTTCTGACTTCCAATTTCAATCCAAGAACCTTGCTGCCAAAAACTTCTTCAGGCTCCTTTGACACCAACCCAAAACTTCAATAAATGATCTGCTACCTCTTTCGCCGTTACTACATCCTCATCAATGTTCAATTTTATCGTTGATATAATTAATCGGAAATCTTATTATATTTGGAAGCGATTGTTAGCAGTGCAAAAGGAGTATGTGGATGTGCTAAAGTAGTAAGGAAGGATGTTAACAGTGAGTGGTGGAATGAAGAGATTATGCAAGCTGTTAAAAGTAAAAAAGAAGCGTGGTTGAATGTACTAAAAGTCAATGATAAGCTTTCAAAAGAAAGATGTTTGGAATTATAAAAGGAGGAAAAAAGGAATACTAATAGATGCATACATAGGAGGGAAAAAAAGAGGTTATTCAATTTGTATATGAATGGGGTTATGAAAGAATAGAGGTGAGGTTGGCTGGGAATGGTGTATGAATGATGGAGAATGGAAGAGAGTGGAGGGTTCCCTACCTATTAAATGATTTTTTTATTAATGAGCGAATCTGAAGAAGTTTGAAAGAATTAGTAGTATACCCAACTGAAAAAGGAGTATTAGTAAAAGGAGGGGGTTTGAAGGTAAATGTAGATAAGAGAAAGGTTATGGTTGTCTGTGAGGACAGTCTACAGTGTCAAGTTATGTTAGATGGTGAGCAGCTGGAACAAGTGTCTTGAGTTTAAATATTTAGGATAAATGTTGGATGATAAGGTTGTGAATGGCAAGAAGGTGGCTGGTGCAATTAAATCATTGGTGGTTGTAAAGGACTAAGTCTTGAGTGCGCTAGGGTCTTACATCAGAGTATGTTGTCACTCGTGTTAATGTATGGTAGTGAGACTATGGTCTGGAATAAGGTGGATAGATCTAAAGTACAATGTGTTCAGATGGACAATCTTAGAGGCGTGTTAGGTGTGAGAAGAATTGATAAAATGAGGAATGAACGTTTTAGAGAGTTGTGTGATGTGAAGAAAGGGCTAAATGAGAGAATAAATGAAAGTAGGTTGAGATGGTTTGGCCATGTGGAAAGGATGAATGATAAGCGGTTAAGTTGGATAAAGATAAGTTGGTTAAGTGGATGTATAGTGGTGAGTGCGCTGGGAATCGACTGGCTGGGAGACCGAAAGAAATGTGGATTGAGTCAGTAAAGGAATGCCTTGAGGAGAGAAATGTGAGTTTGGCAGAGGTGAGAAGAAAGGTCCATAATAGGAGTGAATGGCGGGGTTTTGTGAGGGGGTATGGTTGTGGCCCACCTTGGCAAAGGGATGAACACATTGACCTTATAATTATTGGAGCCTGTACATCCCGTGAAGCTCTAGGGTTGATTTTCTGACTGTGACGAGTTCTCACTAAATGATATAAATTATAAAGGGGGCGGTAAAGCTGGACTTTATTTTCGACTTGTCATATTCTTCTACTACTTTTCTGCTTCTGGTTCATGTTATGCACCCTATCCCCAGTGTTGGGGAGAGAAGGCAGTAAGAAGTAGTAAGAATCACTGATCTATTGGAACCAGATTTGGCTGTTTTTATAGTCCAAATCTGGCAACCTCGTCCATTTTTAGCTTTTTTAGCTACTTTTTTTAATACTTAGGTTTATTTAGTACTCTCATCTATGACATCACATTGTTACTAAGCCTGTGGAAGAAAATTACAATTTTATCTTTAAAAAAATAAAAATTCTTATTTGGTCGTGTTATATTTTAATTAAAATTTTATATTTAAATAAATAATAATAATAATAATAATAATCAATCAATCAATCAAAAATATTTTACTCTCTCTATGGATTACATAGTTATATTTACATAATAATAATATTAATACATAGGAATATAAAGATGAGAAAAGTGCTACTAAGGGGACGTTTTCGTCCATAATAATAATAATAATAATAATAATAATAATAATAATAATAATAATAATAATAATAATAATAATAATAATAATAATAATAAATAATTAAAACATTGAATTTTCCTATTTTATGAGTTATAAAAATAAATTATTATTATTATTATTATTATTATTATTATTATTATTATTATTATTATTATTTTTATTATTATTATTATTATTATTATTATTATTATTATAATATTCTCAGCCCTTAGAAGCAAGTTCTTCCCTGATGTATTTATTATACCTCTTCAGCATTGCCTTCCACACATCTTATCCAAATCTTCTAGGTTTCCGAGTTTTCGCCTTCATGTTGAGACTGAACATCTTGTATAAGATCTAGTCCTTTCCGTACTGTTCAAATGATGTCTTTTTAGGGACTTCCCCTGTTGTTACTTTACTGATACAGTATAGCCACATTCCTGTGTGCTGTTTAGGTCCCTGTATACCTCAAAGGAAAATTTATTATTATTATTATTATTATTATTATTATTATTATTATTATTATTATTATTATTAAGCAAATCTCTTCTATAGAAATTTTGGACTCTGAAAAATATTTCTTTCTTGCTGAAGAAAACAAAAGAAAAAGATTTAAAAATACGTTTCAATTCAGACGAAGAGAAATTTTTGGCCAAACTCTTGATGTCAAAATTTCCATTGGTGCGGATCAACAAGTTGAGTGACAAGAAATTAAAGGTATTATACCCAACTTAGAGCTTTATTATTATTATTATTATTATTATTATTATTATTATTATTATTATTATTATTATTATTATTATTATTATTATTATTATTATTATTAGAAACAATAAATCAGCATTTGCCTTAATACAATTTTTGGAAGATTTTTCCAAATTCTTAAAAACCTTCTAACATTTTCGTTAATTTTCTTCAGGGCAATTCTTGAATAAATCAAAATTATTTGCCTTTTGAAATGATCTGAGTTTTTCTCCACTCACGTTGCATATTTTCATGGATATTTATTTTAAGAACGAAGCCAAAATTAAAATTAAAACGATACAATTATTGCAAATATAATTAGTAAGTTTGAAACTATAATTTAAAATATACAAAAAAGAAATAGTGAATTACTTTAAAATTTTGAATATAAAGAGGGAATTTTCTGATCTTTGACTGGTAGAGTCCCTTCTTATAAGAAAACATTGAACAACAATACTTTAAAATATAACGAAATGTCCGATTACCTTAACATTTTTACTTAGAAAAAAAAAACAACAAAAAAACAAAACAAAGACACTATCCTAAATTATAAACTTCACATTTTTTGTACATTTTAAATTATAGCTTTAATCTTATTATATTTGTAATACTTGAATTATTTTAATTTTAATTTTGGCTTCGTTGTTAAATAAAGTCATATCTTTGAAAATGTCCAACGTGAGTGGACGAGAGCTCGGATTGTTCCAGAAGGCGATAATTTTGTTTTATTCAAGAATTGTCCCGAAGAAAATTAACGAAAATGTTAGAAAGGTTTTTAGGAATTTGGAAAAATCGTGCAAAAATTATTATCGTGCAAAAATTATTATTATTATTATTATTATTATTATTATTATTATTATTATTATTATTATTATTATTATTATTATTATTATTATAATTATTATTATAATTATTATTATAATAATAATAATAATAATAATAATAATAATAATAATATATTATTTAAGCTTATATTGAGACCTTACTATAAGCCATTGAGACTGAGCTCGTGCCTCTCTATTCGTGAAGCGCTTTTGGATGGTGTGAGTAGTAACGTTGTGTACCGATTTCAATGTTCTGAAAGTGGATGTAACGCTGCTTATATCGGATACACAACCAATACCCTCAACATGAGCATGTCTCAACATAAGTATAAGCCAAGTAAAATATTTCAACATTTTAAATAAGAACACCACAAAAATCCGATAACGGATTAGCATCACCCCGGCCACCATCATAGCGAGAAGTATTTTTATGAGATTCGCCTTGGTGAATCGTTGCTCTTAAGAAAACATAAACCAAAGATAAACATAAAATATAATGAAATGTCCAATTTTTTGAACATTTTTAAATAACAAAAAAGTCAATATAAGTTAACTTTTCTAACTTTTAAATTTATTAATTTTATTTTTTGGTTTTTGTTATTAGCTTATACAACATTTATTTTATCAAAATTGTTAAAATCTTAAAAATAAATTATTCCTTGAAAATGTATGAAGTGAAATGAAAGGATACTAAGCTTAAATCAATTGTTTATTTATTCAAGAATAATATTGGAGAAAATTTCTTCTGTTGAAAGAAATACTTTCAGGAGGCTTGAAAAAGCATCAAAATCATATTATAATAATAATAATAATAATAATAATAATAATAATAATAATAATAATAATAATAATAATAATAATAAATAATAAATTAATAATAATAATTTTTACAAGATTTTCCCAAATTCCTAAAAACCTTCCTAGCATTTTCGTTAATTTTCTTCAAGACAATTCTTGAATAAACAAAATAATAATAATAACAATGGCAGGATGTGTAAAAGGTGGGGTTTGAAAGTAAACGTAGATAAGAGTAAAGTTATGGTTGTGAGTGAGGACAGTCCTCGGTGGAGAGTTATGTTGGATGGTGAGCAGCTGGAACAAGTGTCTGAGTTTAAATATTTAGGATATATTTTGGATGAAAAGGGAACGGATGATGCAGAGTGTAGTAGGAAAGTTGTGAATGACTGGAAGGGGGCTGGTGCAATTAAATCGTTGGTGGATGTAAAGGGACTAAGTCTTGGATGCGCTAGGGTCTTACATGAGGGTATTTTGTTACCTGTGTTAATGTATAGTAGTGAGACTATGGTATGGAATAAGAAGTATAGATCTAAAGTTCAATGTGTTCAGATGGACAATCTTAGGGGCGTGTTAAGGTGTGAAGAGAGAAAGAATTGATAAAAAGCAAAGCTTTGGTGTGAAGAATGGGGTAAATGAGAGAATAAATGAAAGTACGTTGAAATGGTTTGGTCATATGGAAAGGATGGATGCTAGTCTGTTGGTTAAGCGGATGTATAGTGGTGAGTGTGCTGGGAATCAACCGGCTGGGAGACGAAGAAAAAGTGGATCAGTAAAGGAATGCCTGGAGAGAGAAATTTTGAGTTGGCAGAGGCGAGAAGAAAGGTGCATAATAGAGTGAATGGCATGATTTGTGAGGGGATGGTTGGTTGTGCCTCACCTGGGCCAAGGGATGAACCCTACATTGACGAGATGCCATAGTGAGGGATCGTCGCTGTCCCGTGAAGCTCTAAGGTGGATTTTCTGACTGCGACGAGTTCTCACTAATAGGTATAGAGGGAGCAGTAAGGCTGGGCTTTCTTTTCGACTTGCGTCATATTCTTCTTCTACTACTTTTCCATTTCCAGTGCATGTATTACTTTTTAACACCGGACGTTTGCGGGTGGAGATGATATATATATATCTTATATCTTACATATATATATATATATATATATACTATATATACTACTCTCTCTTTATATATATATATATATATATATATATATATATATATATATATATACTCTATATATTCTTGCTATCTACTCTTTTTCGGAGCTGGGGGGTAGGTGCGTCTGCACATCGGAAAAGCAGTAGAAAGAGCAAAGAAATATTGCCGTGATTGAACTCGTCGCAATGAAAGCACCCTGGAGCTGTAGGTTGATCGCGAGTAGCAGGGTTCATCTGAAGACTCACCATTCTCTTGCAAACTCACATTTCTCAAACATTCTTTACTACTTTTTTCGTTCTCCCAGCCGGTCGGTTCCTAACACACTCACCACCAACCATCATTCATCGCTTTCACATGACAAACCATCTCAACATATGTTTCATTTGACTTTCTCGTTTACCTTCACGCAATCCTAGCCATGTTCATTCTCTATACATTTCTTCCTAATGCCTCTACTACATAATTTGTCCATCTGAACACTTTGAGACTTTTTATATCACACTTCTTATTCCAGACCTTGAAGGTCTCACTTTGCCCCCTTTATTTACTAATACTGACTGTTGCACCATCCTGCACTGATCTGCTAAGCAGATTTATTGCCTTACACTCTCTCATTCATAACATAAATTTTTAACTCTGACCATTTCAGAATCATACTCTTATCACATTTTCCATACTACATCCTCTCCAAGAGCTATATTCCAGATTCACACTCAGAACCAATCATCACCGCCCTTAACGGGTAGGGCACCCTCCGCTCTCTCCCCATTCTCATCATTCTAACACCATTTTCCTGCCACCCCCTCTAATTCTTTCAGCATACAACCCCATCATATACAAGTTGAACTAACCGAGGAGACATAACCCTGTCTCGCTCTCCGCTATTTAATACTAAACCAATCACACCACGACACCATTTATTCTTACACACGCCTCTATTACTCCTATTACATACTTTGATTATTCAAGCCTACCACCTAAGCACACCACTTATATGCTAACACCTGACTTCCCACAATAACCTATCTTACTGTTTGCAAATCCATAAAGCTTCAAGAAAATACAATTTATTATTGCTTCCTCCCTCATTTTCTCAATCATTTATTTGTTTCAATGTAAAGGAATTTGATCCACATCTACTTCTAATGCCACCTTGTTCTTCTTAATCAGTCTTTCTGGTCACTCGACACTCTTTCGGCCCATCTGCAGCATATATCTTCTCTACGGCACTCAATAAACTTATTCTATAATTTCTACCAGGTTTCCCTTATCTCCCCTTTTCTTATAAAGGGCACTATTGGCATTTCTGCCAATCCACTTCCGGAACTCCCTCCATAAACGCTTTCATTACACGGCTTCCCAAATCAATCAATCAGCATCTGCATAGTTTCTTATTGGTCAGTTTTCACCCAGTAATTTTCTCTATGCAGTTAGGAGTGGCTAAACTTTCTCTAACTCCTACCCATTACTATATGTGCTGGCAAAGCACCAAATACCAAAATACCTATTCAACTATTTGCACCAAATCAAGCCACACACATTCTGCTATCACTTTCTTCCATTGCCACCCAATATTCAATATTACGGGTGCAGAGTGTTCTTTCCACACTCCCCTCAGCATTTCATCAGTTACCAAAAGCACCATCCCCTATTTAGTATTCTAAACGGGTTCCCCTTGTTCATTCTTAACTTTGTATAACTCCTTTAAGAAAGGCTTCCTATTCACTTTAAGTCCCCATTCATCTCCTCACTCTTCAAACTGTTCATTTTAACCATGAACATACTACGTATGCACCTTTAGTGTTTCTTCCTCTTATATAATTCCAAGCATCTTTCTTTTGAAACTTCATCATTTGCTTTTGGTACATTAAACCACTTCTTTTTTACCGCTTACTTCACCTCTTCATTCCACCACTCACTGTTACATTCTTTCTTGTTTCTACTTTGGCACATCCACATACTTCTTTTGCACTGCTAACAATTCGCTGCTTCATTTGCTCCACAGATTTGTTCGGTTTTCAAATCAAACTTGAAATTTATAAGGATGAAAACCGGGAAACTTTATAAAACTATTACCGAAGCGTTCTTTTGGGGCGTGGATGGTCTAAATTGGTTAGGCGCGACCGGTTACTGTTAACTCAGCGACGCAGGAGGTCAGTTTGGTCACTGATAGGGAGAGTAAAAAATCTCCAGCATACGGACTCATTCAGTTCAAATATAATAATATAATAATATAATGACAACCATATATATATATATAACATATATATGTATATATATATATATATATATATATATACATATATATATATATATATATATAACGCGCCGCCATATATATATATATAACGCATATCGCTGCTCTCACCACTGCTACCTGCTCACATATATACATATATGCTCTCTCCCACTCCACGCTCCGCCGCCATATCTCATACATAATATATATATGTATGTATCATATATGTATGTATGTATAATATAATAATAATAATATGTATATATAATATATATTATCATTATTATTTTCCTATTGGAATTAAAGTGTGTATCACGTTCACCGGGCTTTTGAAGTGAGTGAAGAAGAATGGCGATCTGTCAGTCTAAAAGAGGAGTGGCACAAGCCCCACCCCACGTCCTTTTATACCCTTAGTGAATTCGTTGGAGTCCACAGAAAAAATCTTAGGGTTTCACGGGTGCAATCAATGTAGGGTTCACCCATCTATAGTTGAGGCCCCAGCCATACTTTCACTTGTACCGCAGATTCTCTACTATTAGCTTAAATACTTTCTTCCTGCTTTACTCTGCTAAATCGCATTCCTCTCCTAAGGTATTCCTTTACTGACTCAATCCACTTTGTCTTTTATATATATATATATATATATATATATATATATATATATAAATAAAAGATAAATATATATATATATATATATATATATATAATATATACTTTATATATATCTTCTAAATAATTGCTGGCCTTGTGCTGTATAATATATATATGTATATATATAATATAATAATAACATAGTAGTATAACCTGCGTATATGTTGTATACTCCCTTGTATATATAACATTTATAACCTTTTTGTAAACTTATTGCTATATTATAACTTATATTATATATATACATATTAGCACCTTGCATAATATATATATGCTGCTATAATATATATATATAGCAGCAGCACTATATATATATATATATATATATATATATATATATATAAGAATGAAAGAATTCCAATAGCATTCTCCTCTGTGCGCTTTAAGAGGCGGCTGAAAGGACGGTGGCAGCTGGGCTGTGGTCCCTCTACCACTTATGCCTTTTAAATGCTCATGCATGCCTCTGATCCTGATCGTCTTGAACGACCTTGTATCTATCGACTAAAATGTATGAAACGTCAGGAAACATGGAATATTAGAGGGAAAAAGGGCAAAGAGAAAAGGAGGTAGGTGATTAGTGTATTGAGAAAGGATAAATTTGATCTGCTTGCTGTGACTGAAACAGAGATGAAAGGAAGTGGTTAGGACGAATGATGTGGGGTGAAATATGTTTATGCTGGAGTGGAAATGAATGAAGGGAGAGAGTAGTAGTTGTGATTCTGATAAGTGATTTGTGTCATAGAATTATTGTGGATTTTGTTTGTGTGAGTTCTAAAATACTAATGATTAAACTTCAGTTAGAGAAGGTTATGGTAGGTCTGGTTGTAGCATATGGTCTATCTTAGGGGGATGTTGAAGAGCTTGAAATTTTCCGGATTGCTCTGAAAAATGTTTTGGACTAGATGAGTGGCGTCTTCAGAATAATTGTGTTGGGGTGACTTGAATTGTTGGATAGATGATCAAAAGAGGGATAGTATAACAATGGTATGAAAGTGATTGAGTGTGTGAATGGAGAGTTGGTGTGGGTAGAGAAAGTGTCGAAGCCGAAGTGGTGTTGGTGAAGAAGATGTTGAAGTATGTGACAGATGTTAATTTAGGAAAGAGGTTAGGGATGGGAATATCGGATCATAATTATGTAAATTAAGTTAGTAAAGGCATAGATTGAGAGAAAAGAAATAAAGAATTGGGAAGAATTAGGAGTGAAAAGTTAAATGAAAAAAGATTTATAAGGAAGAGTATATGAGAGCATTTGTAAATAAGTCATTTGAAAGCGAACAAGATTAAACTGTGCAAATCTGAACGCAAATGAAGAATGCGTTTCTGATTAGTGCAAGATTAATATGTGGGTGTGTCAAAGTGGGAAGTTGGAACATCAATACTGAATGGTGGAATGAAGTAAATATTTGATATGGACGGGCTTTTGTGAATGGGTATGGTTGTGGCCCACTTGGGCCAAGGGATGAACCCTACATTGACGAGATGCCATAGTGAGGACCCGTCGCAGTCCCGTGAAGCCCTAGAGTGGATTTTTCTGACTGTGACGAGTTCTTACTTAAGAATATAAAGGGGGGGGGGGAGGTTAAGGCTGGTCTATCTTGCGTCATATTCTTTTAATATTCTGGTTCCAGTGCATGTAATTCAC
>JABUQX010125072.1:32500-52500 GCA_015478945.1 Trachelipus rathkii
TATGTAAAATAAAATAATCTGTACGTAACGACGTTTTAGTTTTCACTATTCTTCAAAATTATTTTTTACCACAATCAATAAAGTTCCTTCAAATAAAGTTTAATAAACTTATATATAAAATTTAATATATTATTAATAGTTAGTTAATTAATATATATATAATATTATAATATATATATATATATATTATATATATATTATATTAATATATATATATATATTATATATTTTATAAAATATAAATATATATATATATTTAAATATTTATAATATAATATACTATATATTATATATATATACTTATACTATAATTATATATATATATATAATATATTATATATATATATATACTATAAAGTTTTTTACTCAAACTTGTTTTTAGAAATCTGATTACAAGTTATGACTATAGCTTCTAAACTTCTTTAAAATATTACTATAAATCTTAATATTAATAAATTAAAATAATTTAAAAAATTAAAAATTATAATTTTTTTTATGGGGTAAAAAATAAATGCTTTGATTTCTGTTCTCACATATAAGCCGCAGCTTAAATTAGGTATATTTATACATGTGCCTTCTACTGTAGGCATGAACTGGACTAGCGCTGCGCTCACCGTAGGCACTTAGTTCAATGTTGTTTATAAGCGCACCATGTGGTATTCGACGGGGTGCTCTCGGTTCGCTAGGTCATCACTTGAGCATAGAGAGTTCGACTAGCTCTGTGTCGACACAGGACATATAGAGGCCACGCTAGTAAGTAGCAGCTAACTCACGTCATAACAAGCTCTTAGTGGTAATATTATATATACTATATATATTATTATATATAAATATATATATATATATATTAATTATATATAATATATATATATATATTATATATATAATTATATATTATATAAAATATATATATATTTTAATATATTATATATAAATATATATATATAATTATATTATATAATATATATAAATTATTTATTATATACTATATATAACATATATTTAGGACGTAACGATTTATCCTACATCAAAAACTGTTTATTATTTTTTACTAAAATAATTTTAGGCTATTCTCACATTAATCTTCACTAACACGTTGTGAAACTACTGGAGAAATACACATAATGTTGGTCTTATCGATAACTAATTCTATTAATCATCATCAATACAAAATAATGTCCATGCCGACTTCGTCACTTCTATCGTTTCTTGCATTTTGAAAAGTTGATCATATTCTCGATTTTGAATAATTGGAAATTAGTTTCATAATATATAATATATTTTAATATTTTGTAAGAAGTAGTAATATAACAAATAGTATTGATCCACGTCCCTGGGGTGAACTGTTACTTTCTTTACATTTTCCTATCTACCCTTAGTATACACATTTATTTTTTTTTCCTTTTTTCTCTTTTTTTAAAGATATATAATAAATTACTACTTATTTTTTTTTATAACTTCTTATATTTTGAAGGCGTTAGGAATATATTTAAATAATAATCAATTTTAATTCATTCTGGCGAAAATTTCACGTCACTATATCTTTTATAAGATAATTAATATATTATCCTTTAATGATATAAACTACAAGTTTCTTCGCATAATTATCTTGGTAATATTATAGTAGATTTTATTATGATCGTCAGTTTGAGGATAAGAAAGGTTAATTTTTTGTACTGAGATAATAGAGTATATCAAGTATTACAATTAGTATAAAGATTTTAATTTGTTTTTCGATAACTCATAATATAATATATATATATTATTAATATATAATTATATATAATATATATAAATATATATATATTAATATATTATAATATATTATTTATAATATATTATAATATATATATATATTATATATATATTCGGGTAGTCTGCACGGGTGGTCATAGGTGGGGGTGACCATACTTGCCACCTATAAAATCTTGGAGTGAGCGAAATATATTAATACACTTCTATATATGTTTTCTTATAACGATGCTTTTATAAGGAAGTTAATAGTAGAAACACTGAAAATGATACCATCAATCGATAGATATATTAGATAATGGAGTTATATCTTAATTACTTAATACTTAGTTTAATTAAAACTCTATCACAATTATTTTATCTATGTTTTATAAATGTGTATTTATCGTTTTCTCAATATTGCTTGAAAAGTTCAAAGTGAGTTATATGTGCTTTTTAATATCATACCAGCTCTCTTTCTGATACAGTATTTACTAAGCTATAGATACTCTATTCAATAATTATAGTCGATGCATTTTTGAGTCGACCGCCCTAATAGCATATATATATAATATATATATAAGATATATAATTATATATATATTAATTATATATATATAGTATAAATATATAAATATATATAATATTAATATATTATATATTATATATATATATATAATATATATATATATAATATATATATTATTAATATATATATAATACTTATTATATTAATAATATATTATGCTATATAGCGTTTAAGTATATTAAACTGAGTCATATGATAATCTATTAAAACTAATTAATGCTTAACAGTAAATATACTGAATATAATACTACTTTAGGTGGATATATGCCTATGTCCAATCTAAAGTACGTATAGAATGAAATAAAAAAAAAATTATTCTCAATAAATACTATACATAACTAAACAAAATATTATCACAATATAGTAAGGACTAAAATAAACTATAATTTTAATCACTTTCTATATATATTTATATATCGTATATATATAGCACATCTAGGGTGGATGACTCGAGCTGAGACTGGAGGACCATAGTGAGTGAGGGGGATACTGTTTTATTACTACATATCATATAGTAGGGGAGGGGCGGAGGAACCCCGACTCCCCCAAATACAAAGAGCGGGGGTTCCGGAGACCCTCTCACCTCAGAGGGGGGGAATATTTCATATACTCTAACTCGTCGACTGGTAGTTCTCTTCCTGAGTGAACGCGCATCCCGATGAGAGCAGTACTTCCTGATTGGATAAGGGAGCGAGATATTTATTTGATAAAAATCAATAAAACTGTTAGGTGTATGACTCAAATAGTAAATAAAAAATTAATAGCAAATTTTATATAAGTATAAAGCATATTAAAGAAATATTTCTAAATAAATCATAGTTAAATCGGTAAGGATACCTACGTACACTCTAATATACTTAAACCTAAACAAGTCTTTAATTATGATGCTACTTTTACAATTCTCATACATATAATGTCAAGTTGTTTTTTCAATAAACCTCATTATTTCTATCCATCTAAAACTGCTGTTAATAAGATAATTATTACAATTATATGTCTTATTAATGTCATTTAAAATTTTTATTTTTTTTACATATATGTTTCTATATGAAATTTTCAGATTTTCTTATATATGTTCGTCTCTATTGTTCCGCGTCGAGCTAATTGGTGGATCGTCCTTTATCGCATGTATTGTCGATATATATTTCGTATATTTTATATTTGAAAAATTTAGATTTTTTGGTCTCACATATATATGTATCACATGGTGGACTACAACGATGCCGGAATACTCCTATAGACAATTTCTACCAATGTATTCCTGATATTATACTTGTAGCATTAAATATATTTTTTAAGATACATATTACGGTTATACTAACGCTGACTACTCAATATATATAATATATATATATAATATATATATAATAATATTATATATATTAATATATATATATTATATTAATTATATATATATATATATATAATTATATATATTATAATTAATATATATATATATATATATATATATATATATATATGAGTAAAACTGTATATAATATTACTAGCTCATCTTTAAAAGGAAGTTAAGCGATATATATCGAACGAGCGTTGTATATTTTTGATTTTTTTTTCAGATTTATTTCATTATTTCCACTCCTAAGTTAATTTAGGTTGCTCAATGGAACGCTCTTTATACTTTGAGTGTGTGTGTGTGTAGGAACTTAAAGGAACATAACTAAACGCAACAAATTTTAGTTCACCTATAGGTTGCGCAAAAAATGTCAAAGAGGTCGAGGGGCGTCTCTCTGAAGGGCTAGTAAGTCGGGACGGCTGCAAGACGAGGGGGAGGACTATCGCTACCACACAACACACACGCATACTGATCAATCTCAGTATCGACTTGATAATCACCCTTTAATTAAACAATATAATATAAAAAAAAATATTAGAAATATTAAAATTAATCATTATTAAAAAATTAACGTAATGATATAATAATAAAGCAAGCATGTGGCAAACTTTTTCTGCTTCCTTATTATTGGAGTTTTAAGTTTATGACACAGTATCCAGTAGTATATGGGTTATGACGATTAGGGTTTACAGCGATAAAATTATTCTAGATATATATTAACATTTTTAATGTAACATAATCCTCATTTTATATACGGAAAAGTGCCATTATATATATAATATTAATATAATATAAATATATATATATAATATTTATATACATTTGCTTTATAGGTGTAACTTTTATTTATTTGATCCTATGTTCATTATAAGCAGACTAAGCTATAGGTACGCTTAAGAGAATTAGACTAGGTGTGACGTCTTAATTACTGTACTCACGCCTTTTATTAAAATTAATGCGCCTATGCATTTAATATATTATTATTAAGTATATTATATATTAATATATATAGTATATACTATAATATAATATATTAATAATATAATATTAATTTATATATATCTATTATTATATATATTATATATATCATATATATTAATATAATATATATATATATTAATATAATATAGTATAATTAATATAATATTAAGTATATATATATATATATATAATAGTGTGTGTATATCTGTATTTCATTTATTGTGTGTGTGTGTGTTTTGTGTGTTATGGTGATGTGTTGTGTAGTGTGTTTTTAA
This sequence comes from Trachelipus rathkii, assembly GCA_015478945.1. Classification (NCBI taxonomy): domain Eukaryota; kingdom Metazoa; phylum Arthropoda; class Malacostraca; order Isopoda; family Trachelipodidae; genus Trachelipus; species Trachelipus rathkii. The sequence continues at coordinate 37,431 of JABUQX010125072.1, forward strand.
TATAATGTTTCTTATTAATTCTAACTCAGTACATACTCCAGATACACTATACCTCACCGAACTCCTTAAAATTATGTTAGATAATATATGTTGTAATTAAAGAGATAAAATCTGCAAGTAAACCACTTGAGATAGTTATCACACAAAAAGATATTATAATATACACAAGTACAAGCAATAAATTTTAATATTATTTAAACATTTGCCTTATGCAGAAGAAAGTAAAAAGAACGCAGCTTCAGATTTTAGTGAAGCGTACATGAAATGTTTAAAATTAACTTAAAAAAGGCAGAAAATAAAGAATTTATCAACAAAAAGCGAATAATTTTAGCTAATCTGCCAACAAAACCGGAACATTTATTATTAATTTGTTAACAAAATGGGAATATAAACTTCTCAATTAAACGCAAATATTTCCACTTAACATCAATAAAAAGGGAATATTTATAGGTAAATTACCAACAAAAAACAAATATATATATTTAGTTAATTTGTCAACAAAACAAGAATATATATAGTTAACATGCCATTAATTAAGAATTAACTAAAAGGAAATATTTATTAATAATTTATCAACAAATCGAGAATATTTTTAATTAATATGTCAACAAAATGGGAATGTTTATAGTTCATTTAACCACATAAAAGAGAATATTTTTAACTTATCTGCCAACAAACAGTTCTACAAGATGATAGTTTCATTTGAGATGAAAATAAATTATAGTTCAAGGTCAATCCATTAAATCCATCTTTTTTATTTATTTATTTTTTCTTTCTTTTTTGTTTTTTTTAGAAATTTTTATTCTAACATTATAGTTAAGAGTTTGAAGGAGAAAATGGATTTTATCTCAAATCTTTTGATGAAATATTATAGGCGCTGTTCCGCCTTTTAGTCGAGACTTTTAACTGTAATCAAAATAAACATATTAAGTTGTAATTTTAAATTAGGTATTAATAACTATTTAAGGATTAGAAGCTAAGTCTTCCTAGATATTTTTCAATCTACCTATACAAGACAAGCCCTATAACTCGTGTAGAAAGATCTTATCTTATTATAGCTAGTTACAAATAATTGGTGTACACAAGATAATATTAATATAAAAAATTTATTATATTTACTGCCTCCAAGTCTCTAGCAATCTACATATACATAATAAATATTTGTATTTATCAGCTCATTTATCACTCTAATTTACTAAATTCATTTATTCTTAGTGAGTATCAATAATAAATTTGTTAGAATATAAGATTATTTAGCTTCATTTAGTAGGCTTTATTTTTTTATATAAAGTATAAATATGTTTTGTGTTGTTGCACTATTATTTCTCGAGAGATATTCAACTATTATATAAGTACTTGATGTGACACAATATATAAATATATTGTTTTGAGAATTTTATATATTTTTAAAACTCATATCACTAAATTTACTTGGTATACAATTATTCTGAAATCCTTTATGAAGGGCACCGTTAGAATCTAAAGAGTCAAATTTAATATATATTAGAGCGGTTCATGTTATCCTGTATGGAAATTAATTTTTATATAGTACGCATATATTGATTGGCTAAATTCTTCCGACTATGTTTATAACAATATCATTCATATCTCGCTATCGTACTAATAGAGAGAGAGTGAGAGAGACAGTCAGAGAGAAGAGAGAGCAGTGAGAGTGGGAGATGAGAAACCTTTAGAATGAGCTTGAGAGAAGGGCTGAGAGATGAAGATGTAGATAGAGATAAATATGAGGAATTGATAGAGATAATAATGGAGTAGGTGGTAATTTTGGATGTAGCATGAAGTGATAGAGAGAGTGTAGAAAGAGATGACGCAGGTAAAGGAGGAGGAAGAAGAAGAGTAGGGAGAAGAGAGAGAGGAGAGAGTCAGAGTATTAAAAAGAGAAATTATAATTACAAAAATATAAAAAATGTAAAATTATACTTCAAAAATTAACTATTTTATTATAACATATGCCATCATAATTATTAATCAGATTTTATGCTATACAGATATTACTTGCATCTATATATATTAAATTTTCCCTAAAATTCAGAGTGGAAAAGGTTTTAGTAAAGAGAATTAGGATTAATATAGGGTTCAAGAATCTAATGTATTATACCCTGACTAGAAAAAAAACTGTTTATTTTCTTTGTTTAAATTTGTAAAATTTCAATTTTGTTTAGTAAATAAAATAAGATGACAAATTAGGCATTTAAAAAACTATCATATATATTAATTATTATATATATATAATATATATATATATTTTATATATAATTATATAATATATATTATAAATTAATATATACTATATATAATATTATTAATAATAATATATATATATATAATATTTATAGTAATATATTATATATATAATATATATTATATCTATATATATAATTATATATATATATATATATATTATATATATATATATAATTTCTTATATAATTTTTGGAATGACTTAAAATAATTGAAATATGCTCCTTCTTTTATAAAATCACGGTGCCCACATAATTCTTTTTTATTACTACAGAAAATGTGGGTCTTTTTTATTTATTTATATTATTGGATGTTATCAAATATATAATATTGAGAAATAATTTGGATTGGATATCTAGTATATATTTCATATAAAAGATATTAATTAATTTTTGTTGAATTATAATATATTTACATATTTTATACTTTCTTTCATTTTTAAATTTTAAATATTAATATTATTACATTATATATATATAACGTAGTATACCTTATTTTTTGAATAAGGAGTTATATTCTTGAAATAGTAATACTTACATAGCATTCCTAATAATATATTATTCACTATATTTAAGTTTACATTTATATTATTTCGTTGGATATAATTTTAATTAATCAGTTAATAATAAATCTAAATATGCATTTTTTATTTTATATTATTTTTTATTCATAGATTGTATATTTCTTTATTTAGAGCTCGTGTACTAGTATACATATCTATATTAGGTTATTAACATCACTAGTAAGCTCATTTGAGAAAATATAATCCTAAATTATTTATAAAGAGCCTCAACAACATCAATATTATAATTATATTGGTCATTTACTGTATTCTATGATCATTTTTATTATATTTTATTATTATTTTTTTTCATTTAATGATATTATATACTCTCTATAGTTTGCTTGGTTATCTCTAATTATATTTAGACTATTCTTCTATTAATGTTCTTACGCTAGAAGCTTGGTGAGCAACTATTATATTTTAATATGTTTCATCTAATTACTGCTTCTGAAATATTATTTTTATTTTTACCTATAACGTATATATATATATACTTTTTCTTACATTATATAATTTAATACTATCCTTTAATTAATATTTATCAAACCCTCTATATTGTACTAGCAGGTTCTGGTAGAATAGTGTTATATATTATTAATATTACATGACAACTCAGTATTGTCTCCGATGTGTCTAACAGTGAAAATGTATTAAATAGTCACGTTACTAACACACAGTGTATGATTCTAATGATACTTCTTGCTGATGTCACTATATATTAACATATTCAATGATCTTATACATTTAATAATCTGATCGAGATTTTTACTAGTCAGTTTACTACTTTAGGAAATATATAAACAGTTTAATTAGAGTATTATATTGTCTTACTGGATTTCTTAATAAGCTATAATTTATTCAGATATAGTTACCCAATAATGATATCAGAATATTAATATACTAGGCTACTAGCTTAAAATCTAGCAGACAACTCACGTAATTTGGATGAATATTATAAACATTCCATACATAGTATAAAAAATGGCTAATATACAACTATTAAAAATGTTTAATCATTTTGAATTTGCTTTTACTTATTTAGTGTTGTGTATGATGTTTGTGTGTAGTAATGTGTGTGTGTATGTGTTATGTGTATGTTTATAGTTATTAATGGTGTGTGTTGATAGTAAGAGAGAGTGATAGTGAAGAGAGATAGAGAAGAGAGTAAGAGAGAAAATAATAAGAGAGAGTATAAGTTAGAGAGAGAGAGTCCTTTCAATATTAAGTTTATTTTATAACTCCAAATTTAATATTTCCTGAAATTACCATATTATATATGTATATTACATATACATTAAGATATTCATATCTATATATAGACCATCTATCCAATATTTCTTAAATGGAATAATATATATATATATTATATATATATATATACTATTTATATATATATTTCTAATAAAATGATTATAAATATATATATATTTATATAATTATTATTATATATTATATATATATATATATATATATATATATATAATATATATATATTTCTTTATCAAATATATTAATAGATATATTTATTATATTATATATTATTTATGTATATAATATATGTTTATTAATATATATATATATATAATATATAATATCTATATATATATATATATATATATATATGTAGATATCTCTTAATATTATATGCATGCTTTTGTAGAAATTCTAGGTATATTAATTGATAACCTCTTTTTTTTTTTTTTTTTTTATCTTACCTATAACGTCTTTTATCATTTCGTCTTTTTTTTTCTTTATCTCATATTGAAAATGTTATCTAAAATAAAATTAATTTGGTATAATGCTTATAATTCAAGAAATATTTTTTTTTACTTCTTGCAATTATAAAAAATATCCATTATTATTATTTTTTTTATTAATATATTTTCCATATATACCTATTTCTATAATTGGTATCTTATTCTATTTAACATAAATACTCATGTGAAATATTAATTTATTAACATTTTATATAATTGCGATATTATTTATTGATTTATTAATTTTAATTTCTAAATGGATATGTATACTCTCAATTAGTTTCTCGGAAGTCGGTAACTGATATTTTTATTAGTTTATTCAAATAACATTTCTCTGAATTTTACTTATGTGAAAGATTAATATTTTTAAATCTATATAAATAAGTAATAAAAATATATATACTTTAATTTATTAATAAAAAATTATAATTTATGTGTTTCGTTGTTTTAATTTTATTCCATTACTTGTAACATATCTATTAAATTTTTATATAGGTTAACTATAAATTTTATATTATCGGTATAATTCTTGCAAATTATTTTATAATAAGTAAATGAATAACTAAAATTAAAGGTTTTTTAATAATTATTAAATGAAATATTAAATATATTTTACTTAAAACTCTCTTCTTAATCTACACTTATATATATTGAGTATTTTAAAAACTCTTATTTGTTGTTATCGATTATATTATTATAAATTTTATATATATTATACGTATATTTCTATATTAATAATTATATATTGCATTAAAATATACTATGGCAGGGGTTAATGATATACTATATTTTTTTTTACAATATTAATTATATATTTAAACATTATTAAATAATTAAAGAATTAAATTAATGTAAAAATAACAAAAAATTAATAGCCATCTTTATAGGAGTATATTAATAATTTATTTTATTAATTTAATTTTACATATTATATATATAACTAATCTATTATAATTCATTAAAAATTATAAGGGAGTACCTATTATATTTTATCTATAGTGCATTCTCTTGCTAGATATATAATATATATATATAGTAGATAATCGTAGTAATAGAATAGAGTATACGAGAATTTGATCAAATTTATAAACACAATATTATGCTCGAATTAAATCAGGTTATAAAATTATAAATAGTAATTTAAATGCTCTAAATAATTTAAATTAGTCCGTACTTGCCGAAAATTTTTTTTGTTTTAAACTAATATTCATCTAGTATGATATAATTTCAGTGCACAATTGTGTGTAGTGAGTTGACAGTCCAATTTATATATAATTTAAGAAATGAGATAGATTATAAATATAATTAATTATATGATATTATTATAGTTAAACTAGAGTATATATGATTATTAACTTACATATATAATAATTTTAACATTGTAAAAATATTGAAGCAGATTAGGTATGAGAACGCCAAAATAGTCGTAATGTTCCTTGAATATTAGGGACAAGAAGACTCTCAATCTTCATGTAACCAACCAACAGGGTGGTTACCTTCACTTGCTAAATTTCACTATACTTCTTTCCGCCTTTTTTAAACATTATATATATCTAATTTATAATATAATAATTATGTTAATATATATAATATATAGTATTTTTATTTTTAATTACCTAAATAAATATAAGTAAATAGAAATGGATTATAATACTTTAATATAACTCATAATAATTTCTAACATGATAACACTCAACTATTCATAAAGTAGTTATTCAAGTAAAAGTTGTCTTATCAGTACATTAAAAAAATCAGACTGACACTCCAGACAAAGTTAAAAGAGGGCGCTTGTTGCTGATACATTTAATTTTTGATTGTTAATCGTGGACATGGGACTCTAACATTTAGAATTTAGTATTGTTCGCGAGATATCGCAAAGTCAGAGGTACGTGTTTACGATATTTCTGTATTAACTTACAAATGGTGTAAGTTGGGAATCTTGAGCGTTTGGAAATTGGATTTTGATAAAATAAGGCGGTTTACTATGTAGATTGTGTATTATTTCATAGGGGTATGTAATGGTTTAGAATTGTACTGCTATTAGAGGCCTCTTAACTTTTTCTATTTTTATTCGTCTAGTACTACTACTTTAGCCAAAAGGTTTCAGATATAATATCGATTGTATTTATTTTATCTTCATCTGATTAAGATCGAAGCCCTATGTTGAATGATTTTTTTAGATTTATTATCTTTTAAATGTAGTGCTGATTTAGACTTTTGTGAGCTCTATTTTTCATTTATTTCTCAATATTCTGAATTTATTTCTCTAATATTGCGACCAGAAGCTTGGATTTACTCTTTACTGCTGTTGAGTATATAAACCGATATGGAAGAACCGCATATATAACATTACTCTTTTACTACTGCTAGCATATGTAGTTAAACAGTTATGACTCATATATTAACACAAATCATCAATTCTTTATACAGCTAAGTATTAACCTATCATATATATGGTTTGTATCAACTTCTATATAGTATAAGAGGTGATTGATGTCTCTCCTCTTCATTCTTCTTATATCCTCTGCCATTCTTTTCGTTTACTTGTATACACTATCTGTAGACATAGTAATAATTAATTTATTATTAAAGATGGTAGCAATAAGGCATTACTCAGAGAGACACATTAACGATTCTTAGGCTATACTATTGATAAGACCACAGCTCATGTGTGACTGTGCAGATATTCTCCAAGCGTAATCAACTCAATATCTTCGTTCTCACGGATCTTTTTGTATGCGAAAAGGATGAATGCCACATAGGAATCACTAAAAGAGGTGAATGTGCAAATCTATTACAACACAAAGTCTGCTCACACACTTAGTTACACATAGACCCAAATCTTTTTAGGGACGTAATTTCATAAGATACATTGAATGGTAGAATACATTACAAACCAGAGTGTTTCTATTCTATAGTTCAACTTCTCATTATCATATTTTACACTTTCCAATCATTTTAGAGAAACTGTAATTGAGACTTGTTCCAGGACGATTTTAGGAACGATCCTTCGCAGTTATCTAAAACTATTAGAAAGTTGTAAGAGGCAAATTTATTCTATATCTGTATTTTCTGAGTTCTCTTCTCACAGATCCGGGACCCAAAGAAATTAATAGCGATATGGCTGATTTTATTTATATATTTGTATATTGTTTTATTTTCAACTTTAGTATCTTGACTAATTTTTACCAGAGTGTATTACAATGAAAAAGAGGTTTATATATTCTTTATATTGTTAAGATTTTGTGTATTCTCATTTTTCATATTTTATTTATTTAAAATATCTATATATTGGTTTAAACGTTAGATACTGGATGTTATATTGTAATCAGTTATTATGGTTTCTAGAAGACTTACTTTATATTGGTAGGATCTATGCACTCCTATCATAGATATGTCATATATATTTTTAATCTCATATCTATACTAATAGTTATCATACTATCTCCATTTATCACTACCAGGGACAAATACTGATAATATAAATTTAACCAACAATTACGATACGTTACACGTGTGTGTACGCTCTGAAAGACGGTCTCATATACCATACTAATTGCGAGGTATACGAAATCTTAATTTGTTTTGCTCTAGAGAATTATGCTATAGCTATCAGTACTTTGGAATATATACATTGCTTACATAGAAGCATATATTTAACATCAAAAGAATCTAATCACGCTGATCTGCCATATGAGTGTCTGACCATCAACTCAACTCCAGTTAACAAGAAAGACAAGATTAGCACTCCTTCTTCCTTAATTCTTTAAGAGCATAGATTAGCTTATAATGAGAATTATGGAGATTGAACTAGGAGTCATACATTTATTTTTGCAAATGATTATTCTACTTATAATTCTTATATTTCTTTAGATGGCTAATTAATTAGAGATATACCCGGGATCACTCATTCTTGTGGATTGTTCGCACTAAATATGAAAATATTTTCACACACGTTGAAGCATTAAAAAGAATAATCTTAGTGTAAGTATTCAGTAATCCATAACTAACAAGTTTTCTGAATTAATTATTCCTATCCACTTACTTTTTTCACTCTTCATCGTTTATTATTCTATCCATATAACTCTTCTTTTTATCTACAACACTTCCAATTTCCATCGAGGTAATTATGTTTAATATTTTGAAACTAATCTGTCATAGAGATGGTTTTCTTTCTTATTTTTTATTTTACTCTATTATTCATTTCCCATCACTATTTCCAGAGCTTTGAAATCATCTGGGTGTTTTGCTGGTAATACAGAATTGTTTCTTAGTCCAGATATTATTCCTTCTGCCTTTTTACCAAATGAATTAATTTAACATTTGGTTAATATTTTTTTACCTTATATTATTGACACTATCTATTCTTACGAAATATTATTTAGTCGAATAGTAATTATACCAAACTGCAAGAGTAGAGATAGAACTTAGATCTCAACCATTACTATCTCAAAACTCGCAGGGACAACACACAACACGGAGATGGTTATTATCACTTTAAGAAATGATATAACTTTAACCTTCCAGGTGTAGACGCTTTTGATATGTGGTCATACATATAACTCGGACTTTTAAACTAACAACTTTTATTCTTGATCTTATCTTCAGACAAAATATACTGTCGTCAATTATTAGTAATACCCTTAAAAGGAATTAAAAAAAATTTTTCGTTTATACACACGGTATAACTCTCGACCACATTATTTATTCAAACGCTTACGAACGTAAGGTGAAGAATTAATGGTACCACAGCAGCAATATATGAATTATTTACTAGATGATATTATAAGTTGTCCATAAACTTATCCCGATGAGGATATCTTGAATGAGTATAAATCATAAGATATTCTCAAAACATACTTTAACTACACAAACGGATCTATTATTATTATATTATATCTGATATTTCCAGGGCTGATACAAGAGTAAGGAAGTAATTATTAAGAATTATGTTAATTTATTAATTATTAATTTTAATATTTATTTATTAATATACTATTATTATTATTATTAATTATATTATTCATACTATATAAAGATTATTACACGAACACCATACACGGGTGTGGCGTACACATTAATCGCTTGAATGTAACATAAACTTTAAATTTTAGGCTAGGTAATAAATAGTCTTACTTGACCTATACTATAATATTACTCACAATCTTAATAAAGATAAAAAAGGGTTATCTGTATATACAATAATATTCATTATCATCTTGATGAGGTGAGTGGATACATAGATAACAGTTAGGTAAAACAAGCCTTCAAAAACGTGTGAAAAAATGATAAATAGTTATACACATAATACATTCTATTAATGTGATATATACATAATATTATACATATTAGACATTCTGTTGCTTTGTTCTAACAAAGGTATGAAAGCGTCAACATACTGATTATATATATATATACACTATGATAGAGGGTGATACAAAGAAACGTGATAACTCACTAGCCATTCAAAAGCGTGTTGAAATATAATAATTAAGTTTGAAGGGGTAAAAAGAAGTGAAATCTGCGAATAAAGTAATATTCATGATACTAGCATCTTGTCTGAATTAGTATATCTATACAAATGAGTATTATTGAGAATCGTATATTCAAAATCAAACTATAATAGTCATGATAAGCTCTATACTCCTCGTATTATATTGTCCTGTCTCACATCCAACCTAGACTAGAGTTAGAACTGTGACTTTTTAAAACATAATCAAATACCTTATTACTTTTATAATATTTTGTATATTACGTGTAACTACTTAATATACTCCATGACACTTAGCCATATCAAAGTCACCTTATTCTTTTTCTCAATAAATATAAAAAGGTTTTGTTAGAACAAAAAAATTTTAATAATATTTTCAAATAATACGTACTTTTATTATCTAAATATAATTCTATTATAATTATATTATTATATAATATTATAAATATAATTAATTTATATTATATATTATAATATATTATCATATATAATCTATATATGTATTAATATAATCTATTAATATATTATATTATATAATATATATAAATATATATAATACTTTATTATAAATATATCTATATATATATATTATTATACTTAATAATATTATATTATTATATATATTATATAATATATATATATAATTATAATTATATATATATTCTATTATATTTATAATATTATATATTAATATATTATCATATATATTATATAATATATATAATATATTACTGCGAAGCTAAACTGATTTATCAGATTGTATATTTTATAGAGATTAAGTTTATGATATATCAAATTTTTAAATAGAAACAAAATGTACGGGCACTAATTCTAGAAAATAAGCATATTATTGGAAGTGACTTATTCCATAAGATATTTTGACAATATTTATTGGATTACCATTGAATATATTTATAAGGAGTGGTAATTCTTGATCTTCCGCAGCTGATTATTTTTTTTTCCATTGTGTCCATATTGAAATAATCTTGATTATTTGTAAATATTATAACTTTATTTGGTTTTCTCATCCATATCTATTCACTTCCTTTACGTATTATGTGTACGATAGTAATACTATCATCTCATAAATATTGTAGTCTATTCAGTTATAATTTATTTTTTTTTTTTCTAATTTTCTATTTATCTTATCTTGCACATTATACAGGTAAAGGCTACATACTATGAACATCGAAAAATACTCTTCGTCTCGCAACATCATCAGCACTCCGAGCCCGCTCTATCTGACCGGTATTGCGGAGGTTACGGTTCGGCGCTATTATCTCTAAGCTTACCGTCTCCCGTTCGGGTTTTATACACACTTTTAAACTGCGAGCGGCCTACCGCTATAATTTCTATCTGGTGGCCGCTCTATCGTATTATTAATTAATATATTTCTAGATAATTAATATATATTATATTATAAATATATATATACCTGATTAAGTCATATCACTATCGTGACACTCTATCTTAATACCCTTATATATTAAGTATACTCAGGCCACCCGACGTTCTGCCTCACTACAAATCACTTAACGGTCCTGAGTTCTAGATACCCCCAAGCCCTTTTTATTATTGTGAAAGCCATTCTCTTTTACATGATAGCGACTTTTGACGTTGACTCGGGGCTGCTTGCCCTTATCTTGTGCTTGTATGATTATCCCGTCTATTACTTATTCTTCTGATCATATCTGTGTACTTATAGTGATTGTATCTTTCTAGCTATTTACGCCCTCTTGTGTTTGTATTGCAGTCATCTTCCTATGCCGTAGTTTACTTGTGCTTTACTATTCTATTACATACTATCTATATACTTACTCTCACTCGTTATATTAGGTACTACTTAACTATTATATTCATATATATATCTAGTGAGCTATATACTACTATAGGTACTCCAGTATATATATATAGTTATGGTCTTCAAAATTGTGCTAGTTATTTATGATCTTGTCGTGTGAAAAGAACTATTGTTTATTTGTGAAAAATTTTTGTGTATTTTTCCAACTTGATGTTGTTTCTTTTTTTTTAAAATCATGGCAGAGACAACACTTCGCTTCAAACGGTTGAAATACGAAGAAGCAATTAAAGAATCATTAAAGTTTAAATCTATGTTAAAACTAAATATTTCGTTACATTAATCAAGGGCAAATCATACCTCACTTTATGCATTTATTTTTATTTGTATATTTATTTTCCCTTTGCATTGATTAAAAAAACAATACAACGCATCCTAGCACCATGAGTACTTTGTAGATTTTGCCTCGATAATCGTATACATTCGATAAAAATATAAATTAACGTCAAATTTTATTTCTATCTCACGAAACAATTACCGAATGTCCCATTATATATAGTATATATATATATATATATATATATATATATATATATATTATTATAATATATATATATATATATTATATATATATATATATAAATATAATATTTATATATACTAATATATATATATATATATATATATATATATAATATATTATATATATATATATAAACTTGCTATAATAGCTGTAAGCAATTTTAATATATATAAAAAGACTCATTGAAAATGAATTCTAAGAATAGAAAGAAAAGATCTTGAAGGCATGTGATAAGAAATGGATATGAAAAAGAAATATATATAACTATATTTTCTAAAACTTTTTAAATATTCCAAAAAAATTCACATGAATGCTAAAATACATCAAAAACCAACATCGCTGCCATCAAAAAAAAAAAAATAGATCGATTAATAATAGTAGCTGAAAATGATCTCAAAACATTGTCGACAGAATAAACAACAAATAGAAAGTTTATTTATCATTTTTTGTGAAGGATCAGAAATCAAATATTTTTTATCTATTTGTGGAAATATAAAATTGAAACATTTCATAAAGGAAATATTGAAATTGTAATCATTAATATACTTATTTATAAGTATCCTAACAACGATCTCGTACAGTATTTTTCTTTAAATAAAAAAGGTTATCAATCACAACACACATCACCCTCTCTCCTTCCATGTAAATTTAATGATTTTATAAAAAATGAATGGAGGCGTAGGTGATATAGCACGACGTCAGATGTCATTCATAAGCAATCTGCTCTTGTGCCCTTTCAATTTATTTGTAAATTCAACTGTATTACTGATATATTATTTCGGCGAACGTCATTTTTAATTAATAAATCCCCATACAACTATTGTACGACTTTCATTTAAAAACGTATTTTAAAGTTGTTAAGCATTAGCAGTCACGACCAGCTTGCAACTTGTTGCCCGTAGGATCTTTATAACTAAAACACATAGCCGCAAAGCTCCCAAAATATATTTTAAACAAATATAAATGTGATTGAGAAACTGTCGCATCTCACTAAATGTATCCTCATCCTTCATCGCTATCTCGTAGTTTCTGATTCCATTACATCTCTACTTTATAAATCAACAAGTTTCATCATTAAAACATGGATATAAAAGCATCTTTTTAATTCTCAATTCAAAAGTCATGTAACACCATACAACTTGAGAAATTTATCTTGAAGTAAAGGAAAATTACAAGAATAACGATATATGAGTACAGTGCAATAGGACAACTCTGAAATTTGTTTCAGGCTGATTTAGGGTTGGTTTTCTATACAAAAAATAAATCAATCTTTATTTGATTTTAATTCAAAATTCCTCAATCGGTAGGTCATGTGGAAAGAAAATATTGAAGTTGAGAACAGGGAGACAAGAAAGTAATTGAACTGAGCCAATTATATGTACCATTGGATAGAGAGACGTATGTAATAGAATTCTGACATGGGTTGTAGAACTAGGAGCCAGTGAATTAGTTTACTCACTTTAGAACACGCGTTTTCTATGATGTGAGGCTGGTCTTTACCTGATGGCAAGGAACATCTAAGTGTTTAGTTCTTTTGATGGTCAGATACAGCGTGGTGGGTAGTAGAAGTGCATTTCACGATTTCCACGGTTTGCAGCATGATACGTGTGCAGGATCGTTTTCTTTGAAGCCTAGGTACCAATCGGAAGCAGAAGCTGGCTGGCTGACGTGGTAGCAAAAAAAAATAAAAAAAGATTACCTCCTGCAAAAGGGAGCGTGTCGAAACCCAAGTCACATCTTATTAAAAGTGGATGGAACCTGAGGTCGGACCAGTGTAACTTTGTAATGGAGGCGTGGAGATACGATTACCATAGCAGGAGTTGGAGCTAATGTTGATTGCTGATATCGATACGATGGTATAGAAACCCAGACAATCGTTGATAGGCCAGTTAGGAGAGTGTAATCGGAGAGATACGATATATATTTATATATATAATTTGGATTGACCTTCAAAGGATCAACATCGTGTTATGAGTTAAGCCTCCTATCTTTCCAGGCACATCTGTTTTGTTTGGAACCTCCTTGCCTCATTTTATTGTTCCCGCAATGGTTTATATCGTTCTCTTATTTAGTCCCCATGCGCTCTCGCGCCCACGTCTGAGGGAATTGCGTTACGGCAAGCTTGTCAGGGGGGGGGGTAGTGGGGGTGTTGGGGGTTTACTTTTCATTTTTTATTTTAACTTTTATTTTCTTATGTTAAATTTTTTTTTTAATTTATTCTATATGTTATTTATTTATTTAATTTTTGCCCCCCCTCCTTTTGAAAGGGCATTGCCCGTGAGTGAATATTTGCATGTAAAAAAAATAAACAAAAAAAAAGATATATATAATTATATATAGTATATATAATATATATATAATATATATATATAATATAATATATATAGTATATTATATATATATATATAGTATATATACTTATTATATATATATAGTTTAATTCCAATTTATTATATATATACTATATATATATTATATAATATATATATATTATATTAATATATATATATATTTTATATATATATATTTATATATATATAATATATATATATATAATACATATCCATACATACATTACATACATACAATACCATACATACATACATACATACAT
>JABUQX010125073.1:10000-43970 GCA_015478945.1 Trachelipus rathkii
AGAAGCAAAGTTTTGAGAGGAAGAGTTCGACTTTATCAGAAGATAAGAAGACATAGACAAGAGGAAGAGGAAGAAGCAAAGTTAGAGATTATATTTTTTTAACAAACTGCCAGAGAGGAAGTGAGAAAGAAGACCCAGAAAGATTATTGCATTTTCTGCGGAGAAAAGAGTATTTAGTATTACGGATAATAGATTTTGCAAAATTCATAAATAAAATATAATTTGCTTGGGTTTATGGATTTTGAATACGACGGTAATTCTTGAAAGCTGTGTCCTTGTGACGAATAACCAGAGAGGAAGCAGATTAAACCAAGGTTTGTTAGGTTTAGTTGAAGGGAAAGAATATGGAAAGTATCTCACCATGCCAGAGAGAACCACCTCCGTAATGCCCTCAGCATACTCTGAGGGACCCCTCCCACCGAAGTAGTAGTAGTCATTCCATGGGAAATCAAATAAGTACGACCGCAAGTTCAACCAGTTAGCAGCATCGAAGTGGTAAAGACGTTTATTCGGGGGTCTCTTCTGCGGAAGGCTTGAAGAGATAGAAAAAGATACAGAGATAAGAAGGTGATAGGAGGATCCAGAGGAGGAAAAAGTTTAACAGAATTAGGTGAAGGACTGAAAGTTAAGAAAAGGTGTGGAATGTTGGGCTTATCTGTTAGATGACCAAAGATATGAGTAGGGAGCTGTACCAACTATCTAGGTCATTCTGGATGGAGAAATGGTAAGCAAATTCACCAACTGTATCTTGAGAATTATGGGAAAAATATTGGCGAAGAACATTGAAATCACCAAGAGTAATGACTTCAGAGAAAAAAGAAGAGAGAATATGCTCTATTTTGGAATTTAGATATTCTAAGAACTTAGGATAATCAGTTGAGTTAAGGGACAGTTGTATAGAGCAGATAAATGTATTAATAGATTGACAGCATAGCTTTAGCCATGATGTCTAAAATTTGGAAGACTCCAAATCAGATACACGAGAACAAACAACGTTGTTTCGCTCATTAGCGCAATAGTGGCCTTTGGCGGAAAATTAAGGATAGAGACATTAAGAGGGAACATAGTAGAGTTTGCTATCAGAACGCTCAAGCACCTGAGTTGGGTTAAGGATATGATACATGGTTTAAAGGAGGAGAGGTGATGCTTAACAAAATGGAAATTCGAAAAAGATTGCGAAGATTGCAGAAATTATGAAGAAAGAAGACTGTACATCAAAACTAGCCACACTTCCGGAGGCCATCAACTCCCAAGTGGTGATGGGAGCGGGGTGGCTATGGGGATACTCATATCAAGTGATGATGGGAGCGGGGTGGCTAACGGGCAGCTCAAATCAAGTGGTGATGGAAGCGGGGAGGCTAAGGGGTTACTCAGATCAAGTGGTGATGGAAGCGGGGAGGCTAAGGGGCTACTCAGATCAAGTGGTGATGGGAGGGTGGCTAAGGGGCTACTCAAATCAAGTGGTGATGGAAGCGGGGAGGCTAAGGGGTTACTCAGATCAAGTGGTGATGGAAGCGGGGAGGCTAAGGGGCTACTCAGATCAAGTGGTGATGGGAGCGGGATGGCTAAGGGGCTACTCAGATCAAGTGGTGATGGGAGCGGGATGGCTAAGGGGTTACTCAGATCAAGTGGTGATGGGAGCGGGATGGCTAAGGGGCTACTCAGATCCAAGTGGTGATGGGAGAGGGGTGGATGAGGGGCTACTCAGATCAAGTGGTGATGGAAGCGGGGAGGCTAAGGGGTTACTCAGATCAAGTGGTGATGGAAGCGGGGAGGCTAAGGGGCTACTCAGATCAAGTGGTGATGGGAGAGGGGTGGCTAAGGGGCTACTCAGGTCAAGTGGTGCTGAGAGCGGGGTAGCAAAGGGGGTACTCAGATCAAGTGGTGATGAGAGCGGGACAGCTAAGGGGATACTCAGATTCTAGTCACGTGTTATGTTAACTAACCTAATTTTCATCCGTTGTGAAAATTTTAATAAGTGAATAACGATATTAATATATATATATTTAACAAATAGTCTTCAATATGTAGAAAGAAATAAGAACATACATACATACATCATCATAACCAACATCATTATCACTATCATCATCATTAACATCTATATAGCCCACGTTTAAATCGGCCTTCTCTTTGAAATGATTTTTATCTGATATGATATAAAACAAAATGTTATTTTTTAATCTATTGAAATATGAAAAAGGTGTAGTGCCTGTATCTATTTATGTATTGACCAAATTCAATTTAAGTATACATAAACATATTTGCTAAACAGCCTGATAACGTTGACAGTAAAAGATTAAATATAAATTTTACTAGTCATACGAAATGACTTATTTATGGGTGTTAAACAAACTGAACTGACATTCAAATAAATATTAATGACCTGAGCATTTTAAAAAATGTCATATCTATGGTCAATAATCATTGAAGATTTAAATGAACCAAATGTATTTTTAGAACGAATATTATTCATAATTTGAATAGAAAATAGTTATATGGTGTCTTATTTTTTGCTTTAATGTTTTCAACATTGTTATAATTTAATATTCATTTGTTAAATTAATAATTAAAATCATTTTAATTTAACTTCGAGCATTAAAAGTCTTAAATTAAATTTTAGGTGCATAAACAGATTATCTTAGGTATTTTCTTTATCCTAAATTATTGGCCGTTTATCCTCGCAGCATTCATATTCTGGCATGAATAGCGGGGAAGATGATGTGATGAATAGGAGAAATTTTCTCGTTTTTCCAAGGGAAAGGAAGAATGAGGATCACGAGTAGACTCTTTTGGAACATTTCTCTCAGTAGCTTCCTTCTGGGGATTCAAGTGGGAAAACTCAATGTTAAATGATGCCTTAATACAGTACATAAAACTGTGATAACCTCAAAAAATTTATTTTCAATTTTTAATACCTTCATGAACAAGGATTGAAGTTAAATTACATGCCAAAAATTTTCTACTAAACCCTTCATTATTATTATTATTATTATTATTATTATTATTATTATTATTATTATTATTATTATTATTATTATTATTATTATTATTATTATTATTATTATTATTATTATTTATTATTATTATTATTATTATTATTATTATTATTATTATTATTGTGTGTGTTCTTTCTTTCTTTCATTACCCTCCCTTCAATTCCTACAGATAGGAGTAGGGTGAGTTACATGCACGGAAATAGGATTTTTAAGTAGAACATGACGTAAGTCAAAAGAAGAGACCATAAAGGCCAAAATCGCCCTGAAGCTTCAGAAAGCCGTGACAGTACCTCATTGTGGTATATCGTCAATATCAGGGTTCATCCCTTTGGAAATGCCCACAGCCATGCCCCCTTTTAAAATCGCGCCTTCCATCCTATTATGCATTATTCTTCTCGTTCATGCTGAATTCACATTCCTTTCTTTCAGACACTCTCTAACTGACCCAATCCACTTTTTTTTGTCCCAGTCGATTCGTCTCCCATCGCACACACACACCTCAAACACTTTGTACTTTCTTAACCAACCGACTTTCATCCATCCTTTCCATATGACCAAACAACCTTAATTAATAGAATCATCTCTAATCTTATTCACACCTTTCGTCACACAACACAGCTTCCTAATAAGCTCATTCCTCTTTTTATAAATTTTTCTCTCTCCTAACACGCCCCTATGATGTTCCATCTGAACAGATTGCACCTTAGATCTATTCCTTTTATTCCACACCATAGTTTCACTACTATACATTAACACCGTTAACGACATACCCTCATGCAAAACCCTAGTGCACTCAAGACTTAAGCCCCTTGCATTCACCAAAGATTTAATTGCACCAGCTACCTTCTTACCACTCGCAACTTTCCTACTACACACTTCATCATCAGTTTAATTTTCATCTAACTTATAACCTAAATATTTAAACTCTGATACTTGATCTAGTTTCCACCATCCAAGATGATTTTTACCAGTTTAAAATTCCGAGTCAGAATAGATTTTCTTTTAGTTGTTACTGTTACTTCGGGGAAAAAAATGCATTCTCTTCTAAAAATTTAGTTCTCAAACCCCTTTATGAGTAACTCAGATTAGTTCTCTTTTCATTTTAATAACCCTTTCATATTTTTCTTCTTTCCAATCTTCCTTCCGGTGATTTTTGTAAATGTCCTGGTTTTTACCGCGTCTACCCTGGATGACAATCGAATATATATATATATATATATATTATATATATTATCATATAAAATTAATAAACATATATTATTTCTGCTTATTTTATATATTATATGTAATTAATTTATTTATATTTTAATAAATTATATAATTATATATATATTAGATATCATTATTTATCATTAAATATATATTTACATATTATTTTAAATATTTGATAATTCTCTATATATATTAATATATATATATCTTATTAAAATTAATATATGAATATAATTAATATATATATTACTATATATATATACTATTATATATATTAATAATATATAATATCATATATATATATACTATATTAATAAATAATATATATATAATATGATATATATATATTAAATATATATATATATATATTTATATATATAATGTTTTAATATGTTATATATAATATGGAATTAAAATATATTTTTTAAATTAATTAATTTATTATAATTATTATATAATTTATTATATATAATATATAATACATATATATACTAATTATATATATATTAACTTATACACATGTGTATTAAGCAAGTTTTATATAAATTCGTATACGGAGATTAAGATTATGTTAAAATATTTATTTAGTTAACTGATCTGTCACTATATCTTTTCTTTACTCTTGATTTTCAGCTGTAATTATAAAATGATTGAAGTTTAATAGTTTTCATTGAGATACTCAGAAGAAATATAATACTGAGTTGAGCGTTCAACTTTTTTATTAAAATAGGTATATGATACATCATGTATAATATAGGGTATTGTACCATTATTAATGCTATGTGGCTTTCGTTTAAAACATAAATATAATTATTTTCAAACGGAGGTTATATATTACCATTCATTGTTTTTTCATAAGAAATAGTGTGGTTTATTATGCCTTCATAGTGGATATTATGGCTTGTATCCTTTTGGATCAGCATAAGAGAGAGATGTATACATTTACGAGATTGGTACAGTACAAAAGCCTGTGAGCCAAGTTTGTGAGTTATATATGTTGGTACTGTGAGATGAAAACGATCGGATATTGTAGCTTTTGCGAGAGCCGGAGTCTCTTTTTGAGTGGCTAATTGACCTCGGTCTTTGTCACGTTTGTAGACGCAAATCAGCTGAATTTGAGAGATAATTCTTTTTACTTACATAACTATAAAATTAAAAGTTATTCTTCAGAGCAGATGGTATTAGGAAGGAGCTATAAGAGGCCGCGGTTTGGATACGCACTAGAGTACTAATTTATAATTGTATAATAATGTAGCGGTGAGAATTGAGTAAGTCTTGGTGTCAGCGATCATGGTTCACAAAATATATATAAAGCTACAGCTATGGAGCTGATTTCAGTTTACTGAGTATGTCAGCCAAAAAATATATATATAGATAGATAATTATATATTTATAATATAAAGATTATATATTACTATAATGAGTATGGCCACAGTGTACCATCACTCTTCTTGGTCCGTGCACTGCACTGTTACAACACTCTCACATGCACAGAGAGAGCTTCATTGAAGAACATAATCATATTTTGTCTTTGAATATTATTTGATATATTAGTATATGATACTTTCGCTACCAGTTGAGCTATTTTCCTTTCTTGCCACTTTGTTCTTATCGAATCACAGGTACATTTCATATGAATATGTTTAGTAATTATATTTTATGAATTTTTAGCATCAACATTATATTTTTATATTAGCTTAACTCAGGTTGAGTCCCTATATCATTCGTTAGTGCTAATCACTAAAAAGTCCCTGGTACTTGCTCGGAGAAAAATTCTTGAGAGTCAAGAAACAGTTTAGCAATCCCAATGATACACTGAAAATACACTTTTTATAATATGGACAAAAGTAGTGATCTCGATAGGCCTGATATCATTGGTATATATCTATGAATAAGGAGAGCGGAGGAGATCTCTCACGGAGCTCACTACGAATCTTTAATAATGCCTAAAGGAGAACTTCAATCCCTTGTTTATAACTTGGAGTAAGTTCTTTTGTAATCCATAAGTAAATCATTATATTAATATAAGTTGTGAGAACCTAGTCTCTAGCAGAGAGCTTAAATCTGATTTTGAGTAGGAAATAGTATTTCTTAATTTACCAGAAACATCAAAATCTAGTATATAGATCCCAGTGAGTTAGTTGGAGGATCGTGTCATTTTAAAATTAATTAGTTATAGAAATGTAGTAAGCTCCTATTATCTTAGGGATCTCTTTTCCTGGTATCGCTTTGATTATTTATTCACAAAAATTATTTGTGCCCTTCTATTCACAAAGCAGATATATTATAGGATAAGCACTACATTCTGGTAGAACACTGGTGCAATAAATGAAGATAGTATCGCTTCGCGTGCAACAAGTCACCGATATATTATATACATGTATACAGCATAGATATTATTGTATATATACCATAAATTACCGCCAGGTCCTTGAATTAATTATTTTATTTTTTACGTTCCTCAATTATTTGTCCCGGTCTAATACTACTCATATATATATATACTTAGTTATATGTGTAATTATGTCAAAGATATAAAATAATATAAATACATATATTATTACTATTACCTTATATACCCACTAATATAGGGTATACTTAAATATCTGTACTTATTAAGTAGACACGGTATAACATCAAAATTTCAATTATCAATCTCTCCTACAATTAAAAACTATATTTTTCTAAGTCTACTACACTTAGTATTAGAGTTGTAGTTCTTCACTGACTTAGCATATTTACCATGAAATCGAGGAACGTTATATAGATGAGAGGATATTACTATGATATAGACTACATACAGTGGTTTTTTGGAGAGTAGTGTTTTGAATAAAAAGGATTATATTGTATGGTATTGAGGAAGTGGATAGTAATGTATACCTCACTATTCACCCCGATAAGGTAGCGGTCAAGGCAGGTGGTACATATGAATTTTACTACGGTTAAATTACTACAAATACGTTATCACCACTGGTGAGTAAAAATCCGCGATAATTTGAAACTCCATCGTTTTGATATATATGGTGGTCAACGCTAATTGGAATCAATATATTCCACCCGTAGTCTATAATATTAATGAGGAATAATGTTTAGGTATATATATATATGAAAAAAGGGACAGTATCTTGAATGGTCATTGTAGTGTTTAGTATAGTGTTTACTGTTAGGTAAAATCTCTCGTGAGTGGTATTGGTGATATATATAAGTATATTACTTTATATTTCGCCTTGGATCTAGAGGCATTGATATATAATATCTACTCATTCCAATATTGTTTGGATCGAGATTTAAGTTAAGCGACTTATAAACAGTATATTTATTCGCGTTGAACAATGTAGGATTCCTAGTCTTATCACTGCCACTATCGAGTGATATGTATTGTTTAACTCTCACTAATGCGGGTTTATATCCTCATATATTACATTCAAGAGTTGTTTATTATCCACTAATAGCTATATATAGTCATATAGTCACAAAGTATGACTAATTATGGTTGTATGTCACATATATACGTAGCTCATAAGCCCACAATAATTAAAATACATATTAAAAAAATAATTATATTAATGTGTAATTATATATACACAGGTATGGAATTTTGAGTACTAAGTAAATAAAGAATTTAATTGTATACTAGAATCGAGTAATGAGGAATGTGCTATTGCTATTTAGAGCTTCAGAAGGTGTAAAAATTAGTTTTGTACTTAAATATTCCCATCACTCATAGGTCAAGATCGGAGATGATATCATTTATCTCGAGAACTTTAGATTAAATATCATATTAAAATATATACTAGGGTTGAGACATTGATGTACTTACGCAGCCTAAACTAACCTAATCATTGAAATACCCTATATAATTATACCCTATATATCATATTGAATCAGTAAGGTGTCATACAATATCAAAACACTTATCAAAAGTTAATATATATATAGTATATAAGTTCTGATATTATGTAGCATAGTCTCTATAGTGAAGACGTAAGGGTGCAATTTTATTACTAGACTGCATAACAGAGTTCTGCTACTTTAATAATATAAATAGAGGGCATAGGAGCCAGGGTAAACTAATTCACACATAAGGAGAGAGGGTACTTTAACTCTAAATTATTATAGCGTAAACTCATTATTAGTTAGTCATGTTCTTTATATAATATATACTTATATATATATATATATATAATAGTATAATATATATATTTCATCAGTATCTCTCATTATCTATATATATATACTATCATTATAACTTAGTTATCATACAGTACTTTAAAATATATAGTGCTTATAATATATAATTTGTATTATAAATTATATATATAGTATATAATACATCTACAACTACTCATGACATTATATAAATAATTTTGATAGTAGAAAGGTAAATAGGAGGTAACTAATCATAAATGTAAATTAAATATCATACCATATTAATCCCATTAAATCCTAAATCATATTCAATAAAATGGACTAATTGTATAATCCATAAAATATAATAGTAATTAATTAATATAGAATGATATAGTACTTCTATAAGTAATTGCAAGATGAGAATACAATCATCACATTTATAAATCAGATTTTAAATAAAGCATATTAATTTAAAAACCGATTTAAACGAGTTGAAACTCATTATCAGACTCATAGACAACAATGAATCTCATTTGAAAAGTCACACGCTACACAGCCTCTTACTCTCTAATAACTCTACTAATATTCAGCAGTTTAATATTTCTGTGTACACGAGAATTATAATTATAATTTTATGACATATAAATAATATATATACATAAATAATAATCATTATATATTATATTATAAAAAATAACTCATCAGATATATATCATATGAGAGTAATAATTCTAAATAAGGAGGTTTGTCTTAATAATAATCCACATTAATTAAATTATATCATAATAATACCACTAAATTTAAAAAGGTACTTAATAATTATTAATAAATAATATCTAAAACTAATAAAAATTAATTGGTAAAAAATAATTAAATTCAATAAATTAAATATCCATTCATCTTATATTACAATATAATTAACCTTAATAAAGACAATCACAATATTATAATTAATATATTATATAATAAAATAATTATATAATAATTAATTATAAATTAATACTGATATTACAACTATTATAAAATTAACTAATTAATTATACTCCTATTATAATAATAATAATTCAATTTAGATATAATAAAATAATAATTATATAACTATAATATATATTATAAAATAATTATAAATAATAATATAATATAAATATATATATATCTCATATATTTATATAAAATATTATCTACTTATTATTATATACTTATATTATATTAACTATATAATATGTCATCATTATATATTATCATTATTATATAGGTATATATTATTAGAGAGATAGAGAGAGCAGCACGCAGAGTATAGATGAGAGCTAGAGAGAGATGGAGAGATGAAGAAGAGCAGATTAATATTATAAATTGTAAACAGGAAAACCCAGATAGATGAGCAGAGAAGTTCCCACAGTAACAAGACAGATGATCTTAGAAGGTCAGTATCGACTCACGCAGTGGACCGAACTACCTGGAGTTCTATATATCCATACTCTATGGATAAGACTTCATGTCTTTTGACGAAGTATAAGCGCACATCGCCTCATTGTGTTACGGAAGGGGTCGAAACACAATAGGTGATTTTAATGCGTGAGGCTATGTCTACCCATTAGTAATCTGCCGTTAAGAGTTACCTATACAGAAAGCGAGAGTGCGCCAACGTCAAAGTAACAGAAAAAAGAGTTTGATAAAGTAAAGGGACAGTTATTTATAGTCTATAGCTTTAGATTTAACTACCTAATATACAAATAGATAGGGTGGAGCTCGAGGAGCCCCACAAAAATTGTTATGAACCACACCGTATACTTCAGCAAACAAGAAAGGATAGGAATAGTAATATCTGTAGGCAGAGGTATGAAAAATAATCCGCTATAAGCTGTAGACACTTCCAAGCTATTTTGGAGAGTCCACCGAGCTGAGACCCCTAGGTGTGATAAGGCAGATCTTTCATGAAAGTTTTGTTGTCTTATTTTCCCAGACGCAAGAGTATTTCTAAACGTTTGTTCACAGGTGAGACGTGAGAGCCGTCCAAGGGAATAGGAAGGTTGGGAGGTGTTTTGAGAGGGAGAATGTGAAGTAGTTGAGTTTTTAAAAGAGTTGAATTTACAAGGTTGCTGTGACTCCCACTAAAAAAAATCCATCCAGACCCAAGAATTGAACGGAAGCCGAAGACTGCAGAGCGCTGATCATCTAGATTTCAAGAGGAGCAGATTTGAAGATGTTGTAGATAGTGGAAAGGCGATACGAAAGTCTCGGCAGCTCAGTTCATATGACATTAAAGAATGACACGAGATTAACAGTGGCAGCCCTGATAGGATTCTTAGGATGTGTGAAAGAGTGAGATGATTATTATTATGTTTAGAGATAGATCAGAAGTCTCTGAAGAACCACCCACCCAATTAACAAGGAAAATGCCAAAAAAAGTGCTCGCTCATCATTCGAGTTGTGAAATATTAGAAGACGATCAAGAGTATGAGAAGCTTGACAAGAGTAACATAACAAAGAGAAGGAAGTAATACCCAAAGAGGAGAGCGCTAAGACACGAAGCCCGAACGCTTGTCATAAATTGCTGAGCAGCTAAAAATCAATATGAAAGGGCATAGTAGACTAAAATGTTGTTATAGCGATAACACACAAGACTCCCCATAGTGGTCCTGCAATGGATGAGAGAAGACAATTTAAACTCATCCTGGAGATTGATGGGTGACAGAATTAATGCTTGAATGCTACACCAAACATAAAGAAAACCGAAACTGTGTAATGATTCGGAAAGAAGAACATATAAGTTTCTGCCTTTATAGATAAGATCTGAATCACAAAGAATCGAAAGTTCTATGGGAGTAGATTTTCAAAATTTTAGACAAAAATACAGCATTAGTGAGAGATGAGATACACATGGGTCGGCAGTAATTACGATAAGGATCGAGCACAGAGAACGTGAGAGCTGTTATCTAGGATTGACTGAAACTATAAATGCTGGAGGCTTCTATTTGTCAAACTAGGAGTGAAAACGAAACGCATAAAATTAGTATTTTAGGCGTAAGTGTAGATGTTGTATGTTGATACGAGGAACGGGGCAGCATCAATGCAAGACCCACTCTCTCAGAGCGAGCGGAGAGGGTAGGGAATAGTTCATCCTGGGACCACTAAGCTTAGTTGATCGTTTCACTTCAAAATCGCTCAGGAATACTATATTGAAAGACTCGCTCATCGGAAACCTTATGGAATTTTCAAATAACATCTTTATGTTTTCTCTCTTTTGTTAAAAAAACAAATTCGCCTTGGAGTGTGATTAGAAAGGAAAATAATCGCAAGAAACCTAGTAAGCTTTGGAAGAAAGGAGGTGAGTGAGGAGGGATGCCACATAGGATAGAGAGTAGCACTTTTTATTCTAAATCTTCATTTACATAAGAAAGAGAAGAGACAACCGAATAAGTCATCATACATCAAGAAAAGGCAAGTATAAGCAATATGGAGAGAATACCTTCTGAAACACGCAGAGAGGAAATAGAGAGGAGGAAGAGTCGCATCGATTGAATGAGAGAATGGTTGTTAGCAGGATCGTTATTTCACGCAAGGTGTAATCATAGAGTACAGAAGAAATAAGGGGAATCTGCTTCAGAAGAAATAAAGCAATAATAACGTTCATATCAGAAGAGGAAGGAGGTTTGGCGCGCACTTTTTTCGTTAATCAGAGAGGAGGAGTGAGGAGTAGTGGTGTAGGAGAGCGGGGGGGTGGGGCGAGGGCAGAGGAGCAGCTCCGAGGTGTAGAAATGGAGGGGAAGGGAGAGGAGGGGATGAGAGGGGGAGGAGATTGTCTCGTGTACGATGCGGTAAAATGGCAATGTCCTCTCTGAAATGGAATAGCAGTAGAAGGCTCTCCATGAATCGAGTAACGCGCATAGTATGGGGAGTGTGGAATATGACATAGACTGTGAGAAAAATATTTTGAGAGTGTATGTAACAGATACATATAATAATAACTAACAGTAAGAATCCTGCTTATAGACATGTAGCGTTGTTTAGTGTACGCGCTACTTGGGGCTCTTTTGATTGTGAGGCAACACGCAGAGAGAGAGATAGGCTCCATAATTTTTCGAGTCGAGAGAACATGAGAGAGTTCGATATGTCTCAGAGGACGTTTAGAACAAAAGAAGAGGAATGCACGGCCTTACAATGATATTGTGAGGGCACGTAGTTAAGAAGTGGTATGAAAAATTGTTAGGGCTCTAGATAATAGATGAAACCTACCAGGAGAGAAAGTATTATAATTAAGGGCTATGGAAAGTATATGAGTGCTTCACAGAGGTTAATCCGAGATAGGGAATAGTGGAAAAATATTCGGTAATACTATGTTTCTTTGTATTAATATTGAGATTGAAAGAAAGTTAGAGTAGTGGTCATAGAGTCAAGGCTGCGTGGAGTCGCAAGAATTATGTGGTAGATTTCGATATTCTGGGGAGATATATTTGGGTGCCGAGTATTTTGCTCTATTATTATATATATACTGTTGTCCAGAGCTCTTGATTTTGGGAAGATGTCAGAGATATATATTTTTGTTTGACACCTCTCATTTCCCATCTGCAAGGGATCAGTATGAGAGAGGAGGAGCCGAGACCACTGCGAGGTTGTAAGTGATACTCTTTGAGAAACTATTCCTTTAAGAATACGAGGAGCGTTATAAAGAGCGTTTGAGATGGAGAAGTTTGTGCATGAAAATATGCTCACG
Source organism: Trachelipus rathkii (assembly GCA_015478945.1). NCBI lineage: Eukaryota > Metazoa > Arthropoda > Malacostraca > Isopoda > Trachelipodidae > Trachelipus > Trachelipus rathkii. Next base: position 23,057 of record JABUQX010125073.1, read on the forward strand.
ACAGCGCTGAGAGTATGTAAGTGAAAGAGTTATAGGGGAATATAGTTTATTCTGGAGTGAAGTGGTGCGAGAAGATGACCGTTATTCCATTAGGGGAGTAGTAGGGAAGACACTACAAGAATGGTAAGTACTAGACACTTTCAAGTTTTTGTTTTTGAGTCCTCATACGAATATTGAGAAAGTGTTAAGATGATGAAGTCGAGTGACTGAGGGACTAGTGTTGGTTAGAAAGATATAAGAGAGGTCAGACACGGTACTTAGCGCAAAGTGGTATGCAGGAAATGTGGGTAAAGAGCACTCAAATAGTGTAGTGTATGGAGACAATGATATCGCTCTTATTTTAGAGCTATGAGAAAAATACAATCCACCAATATGGTTAATGATGAAGGTAATAATCTGAGCGACGAGCAAAGATACAGTGATATAAATACACACTTAATAACTTGCAGACTTAACTCCGACTTGTCTACATCATTTAGATATCAAACAATATCTAGCAGACAGATAATAAGTGGAGAAGAGCCTGTCAAGCAATGAGATAAACGCCGATGATACCGGCCTACTGTTATAGCTAGGTCTATTTATGCAGTTGAGTCATCTGTAAGGATAAATACTATACACTATAAATAGAGGTGTAATGGTCGCGCGCTCACAGGACGCCTCTTGATAACAATGGAAAAATGATGACACTTAAGATATATAAAAAGGAGATTGCATAATAATAGCAATACACAACGGAGATTGTGGAATGAAAACACTGACGACTATGTGGGGAGGTGTCAAAGCAAAAAAATGCAGTAGTGAGACTAGCTAACAATATTCCGCCAGTGAAAATTTAAGAAAGAATAATATCTCTTTAGGCATATATATCTAATACTGTGACTAGATGAAGTGAAAAGGAAGATTAGCACTCAAGAATCTGTTATAGATATAATACTCTTTCAACAATATTGTCTGGAGCTGAAATTTATAGACCAAATCAAAACTAAAACTATAGTTTATGTAGATTCAAGGAAGTAGCAAAATTTTCTCGCGATTAAGAGGTACCCGCAAACTCAAGTAGCACAGATACACGTGAAAGGTGAGATGGTGCTATGTGAGCAATAGTGAACAAATAAAATATGCAGGATAGGTCAAAAAGAGAATAGATGAAAATAGAAATTGCACATAAATACGATTAAAAGTTTAAAGCTGGATACGGTAGAATGGTAGCTAGTTATAAAGATCTTTAATCGTTACACTGACTGTACTAAACAGTAAACACAGGCACAGTCTAACAAACTCACATCACACAATCTTCATTAAGTGTCCAAGCATGCTATAAATATAGCGGTAAATGATTTTTGAGCTTTATTAGCACCCTCGTGGGAGTTCGGTGAGTGAACTTGGTAAAGTAATGACTAAGTATTCATATAGAAGTAGTGTATTTCGGTCTATGTAGATAGAATAGATTTAGGCAGTGATAAGTTAAGGTATTTTGTATACAAAGAGGAGGGGATTATTTGAGTAATAAAAGTAACATTCGAATGGATATTTAAAAAGCTCAAATCAACTAAGTTAAACTGTTAGGGATATTGTAACTGCTGAGATAAGAAATTGACAGATACATAATTGTTAACTCAAAAGGGTCACTTTAAAGTACTCTATGTCTGAATAACGTTATTATGTCCATATAAAGTAATTGCATATCTTGTGTAGGATATCTAATATACTGGTGGTAAGCAATATAGTTAGGTTACTGAGTTATTATTTGATTAATAAGATATTTCACGAGGAATATTGATATGTAGTTATAGGATGAGAAGGAGAACACGTTATGAGAATGTTATTAAATACCTCGCACATAACCACTTGTTAGATCTAGAGTGTTAAATATATGATTAGGAAATGTATCTGTGATGTTCATATTGTCAGGCAAGTGTATTATAGTATAAGCTTGAGGTTATCAATATTAAATCGTGCCGTTAGACCTTAGTAAACGCTGTCTATAGCGATCACATTTCTCTATTTGTAATGTTACTGAGCTCTAGTACTACATAGTATCTTTAAGAGGTATTGGAGTCGGAGTTAAACTGTATGGTATTAAATTATTACTCACCCTACTCATTAACTATATATATAGTATTATATATATATATTGCATTGATTTTATATTTAATATATCTATAGTAATAGGTTAAGTGTATATGTTAAATATGTGTTTTTACTTATAGTAGTATATAGAATATAATAAAATAGTATATATGATATACTAAAGTTCTAATATTGTGTCTCTAAGAATGGATACAATCTTAGGTATATGGCTATATTGTATCTATTATACAGGTGTTAGTAAATAATTAGAAAAATTTAATATAGTGTAAATATAGGAAATGAACGTATTATTAAATAGAGATATGTTGAGTGAGTGGTGTGTAATATGAAAATATAAGGGTAGATTAATAATAATAAATATTAATATGAGTAAAATATTCTATATATTATAATAATTAATATAGAAATATTAGTATATTGTGTATATTGAGATTGGTTTATTGTCTATTGATTAGGATAATAAGGTATATAATTGAATGTAATAAATAATTACGGATTGTATTAATATATATTATATATAATATAATAATATGAATATATTAGGATGTATATTATAGTGTGAAGAGCTGTATGAATTGGGAATCGACCGGCCTGGAGATAGACCTATCTAGTTAATAGAATGAAAGATGGTAATAATTGATGATCGGTGATATATGAGCATTTCGTGTCATTTTCTTATCCAAAGCAGCTGAAAGTTGGTATGTTCGAAAGAGTAAAAATAAATAATTGCTGATAGATTTGGATTTTCAAGAACAACATTAATTTATTGCGCTATATGATACAGGTAGGTTTTTATTGCGTATGGGTTGTGAGAGTTGGCAATATGGCCTGAAGTATAAGTTAATAACTATATATGATTGAACAACCATACCTGGCCATATAGGGGATGAAATCATCCTCTAATTTATTAACTATACTTGACTAGATATTATCCCAATATAATAGTATTAAGAGATATAGGTCCGTTCACGGGTACCATACTAATTGACATTGACTTCTATTATAGTAGTGAATATAGTATGGATTATTTTATTAGATCTGTGTGATACTTATATATAGTTATTAATATTAATATATATATACCTATTATATATTAATATAATTATATATATGTCAGCTCTTTCACTATAACTAATAATATTAATGGTGATTTAACAATTATAATATTAAGTAATATAGAGTGTAGAGTAGAGAGTAGGATATCATCCGTATAATAGCTGTATCCCTGTGAATACTTATACTCATCTAATTTATTTTCCGAGGTACAGAGGGGTCCCTTTTATGCTAATTGTTATATCTTCTCGGGGCTATCAACTACTTAGCCATACCTTTATTATACATACTATTTTATTACATATATAAATTTGTCGCTCACTAGATTATATACCTCCATTAGTGAGTATAGGCGTTACTAATCCACTTTACCTTTTTACCTACAATATCTTGGAGGCAAATACCGTAGGATAAGATTAATGAACCAGGAGCATACGTACAGTTAAGAAGCATATATATATATATACTATACTAATATATATATATGTATAGTACATATCATATTATATATATACACCATTTTTAATATAGATATAAGCTTATTATATTCTCGGTATAATCTCAAGTTCATCATATTAATAATAATGGGTTTATTATAGTATAATAGTATCTATCGATCAGTACAGTTATTTATACAGTTATATTAAAATATCTCTACACAAATCCCAGGAAGGGCTCTCTCGCCTCTTGATCAGTTTGGTCCACCGTATCTCTTTCTAGCTACCGAAACCTTAACCCTAAGTTTAAGAGCAACTACTTGAACTACGATCTCATTCTTAGTGCTCGGGCGCCAATAGTTTAGGGGTTTGACGTTCCGCCGCCTATTCCCTCGAGTTAAATATATCACAGCTTGTACAGGTAGCGTTATTCGTCTCTATTCAGTGAGCAATCTATTTGCAATTTATCTTCCTCACATTAGTCCCTTGTACAAATACTTTAATGATAACGTCGTTCTCTCAGTAGCTCTCCAGAGGATCTTTCTTTCTAGGCCATAATGAATATTCAAATCGCTGGTTCCAAGGAGTAATACATAGCAAAAGAGAAAAGTAACATACTAGGGATTTCTAGCCCTGTCTGCCGCACTGACCAATTGCGAGAAGCAATAATACCTCTGACAAAGTACGCCTATGCACTAGTTGATGACAATAATGCTTGCCCTCTACTGCCTTATGTTAGTATTAACATTTGCTTATATGATCGCTTCCATGTGGAAAAAATGGGGTTTTATCACTTTGGATTATTTAGTATATTAAGTAATTTAATGCTTACTTACCTAACCTTGCAATTTATTCGGGTGAGTGCATTATCTCGGGTGGGGTCACACGTATAATAATAACTGGCTCACGAATAATATGGTCAGGTAAGACGGACCTTGAGTCATTGGAACACCAGACCTTGTTTAACTAAATTAAGGGTTCGAGACTTAGTGTCCACACGGGAAAAGCGGGTGATGTAGAGGTGGGAAGTGATGAGCGCGTTAGTAATATTGAATATACGCCTCGAGCCATGGGCAAAGGAGCTTTCTGTTGAGGAACTGTTATAATTGTTGGCTGTAGTATTCTTGGTGGTAATACGTTACTGATTCGGCGAGCCTAAGGTTATTCACTGAGAGTACGTTGTGTAAGCGGCATGTCAGGTCAGGGAAGAAGCGTCTTGTTTGCTTAAGTTTAAGGCGATTAACGTTCAAAGGTCGGTAATTTATATGTGAAATGTCAGTACATTATTGAGTAGTAGGGACTTTAGTGTTTATTTAAAAGAGCATGTCGCAGCGTCTTTGCTTTTATAGCTCACACTTCACATGTATAGTTAGAATGATTTAATATAGTTGTTACCTGCCTTAATATTACTGATTAACTATGATAATACTATAGATCATACTCATTTAAAGATTTGTTATTATAACAGTTTATATAATATAGTAAAGTATTAGAGGACTTATTAGGGAGGAAATATATAAATGAGTAAAATATCTAAAAATGGAATGTACATTAAAAATAATCATTTTTGCTATTATTGAATCTCTTCAGAGTTAATATGATTTACTAAAGACTCAATTCTATTATGGTGGGATAAAATGCCACGCAAGGGTGAATGTATAAAGAGAGAGATAATTTAGGTATTAATGATAATTATTTAAAACTAGTGATGAATATTGAATTACGTTTATTATATGAGGTAAGAGTTAATTTTATGTATTGGAGTGTGAAGTAAATATTGGGTTAACTAATGAAGAGAAAAAATTGGAATAATTGATATTTGAGATGGATACTTAAAATAAGATGAGACTAGAGGTTGAAATTAAAATTCATCTTTAGTTTATATATAATATATTAAAATTAACAAAAAATGTATTTATAATATTATATAGTTGGCGAGGTGTGATTTGAGGTAATCACGAACTAGGATGGAGAGCCAGAAGAGAAAGTATGGATTGTAGTACGGTGAAACGTAAATGTTATCATGATATCTGAGAGAGATAAATAATTAGTGAGTTTTATTTTTTGTAAGATAAGGCTCGAGTGCCTGATTGGTTATGCTCAGCAGAACCGTATGCACACTACCATGAAATATTGGAGGGGGCGGGGGAGGTTATTTACCTACGCAATAGGTCCTTGAGTCAAAGATAATTGATGTGTACGTTAATATTTTCTAAAACCAAAGTGGATTATATATGCAAAGATATTTAACGTTTTGATAAGTTTGCATTAGCAGCAATGCTTCTTTCTACTCAACCTCATATGAAATTTTATCCACCGTGGACCTTGGTTTCTCGCTATTACCATGAGATCACCTAGGTCATTTTCGTTTTCTCCATGTTGAAATGTTTTATAAATTGTTTCAGTTTTTATGTGCTCCGCCACATTGTATATATATACAGAAATCTCTATAAAGTTGCATTTTTTTGGGTCCATTTCAGTAATAAAGCTAGATATTGAGATTCGAACCATCTTGCGAGAACAAGATTATACTTTTAAACGAAGAAACACTCTCTTTAATCCACTAGACTAATAATAATAATAAAACTATTATAATAAATTAATATATATTATATATATATTATATATATATATATGATATATATATATATAGTTATTACTATATATAATATATATATTATATATTATATATATATATATTATATATAATATTATATATATATAGGTGTAAGTAATGCACGGGGTTTTATGTATTGGGGGTTACATGGTTGTGGCCCTATACATACGTACTTGAGGCCAATGGGTGAAACCCTTACATCTTTAGTAACTATATATAGATTTACCATCAGAGATGAGGGTACCCGTCGCGACTAGATCCTAATATATAATAAGTGTCACTATTATACTTATATATAAGGTAATATTAGTGGGATTTTTAATCTGTATCTGTTGAGATCGTATAGTATTATACTCATTTAATTATATATAAAAATATTATATGGATAGAATGATGAGGGGGCGGTAAGACTGGGGCTTTTTTTCGACTTGTGGTCATTATATATCTTCTATATACTTATATATATATGCTTTTATCTTTATTCCGATGCATGACATACGAGCACCTTACCTACCCAGTCTTGGTGGGCAAAGTAGAGAAGATATTTAAGGAGAGGGAAATTAATATCACATATATATAACATTATATAATTATAATTTAATTATATATATTATATAATATTATTTAATTAATATATATATATTTACTATATATAATATAATTAATATATATATATATATATTATATATATATATATATATATTAATAAATATATATATATTATATTTATATATATATAATATATAATTTATATTAAATAATTATAATATATATATATTAATTATATATAATATTAATAATAATATTAATAGTATATATATATATATATGTAATATATATATATATATATATATAATTATATATATATATTTTATATTAATATTATATATATATATATTATATATATTATATATATTATATTATATTATTATTATATATATATATATTATAATCATTAACTATATTATATATATTAATATATATTTATATATATAATATAATATATCATATATTATTAATAATAATAATAAATATATAATTATTAATATATATATATTATTATATATATATTATATATATATAAATATATATTAATATATTATATTTATTAATACTATATATATATATATAGTATATATATCAGTAGAAGACATTTATATAAATCTGTATTATATAAATATATTACATAATCCATTGAGCACCTAAGCTAATTTGATAGGTTAGAATTTTCGTAGGTATAATAATTAGGATATTATTTCTCTTATACTACTATATATATATATATGGCATATAAGTTATGTAATTAATACACTAAGTGGCTCGAATACACTCACTATGGACTATCACGCTTACAGCGCTATTGGACCATTTATTTATAGGAAGAGAGAGATCATTATTATTCTTTTTTATTAGATTATTATTAAATACTATTATTTAATAATCACTTTATAATAATAACACAATTTAAACTAATGAATACATACTACTATAACATATATATTCCTATTCGCCCTGCCGCCTAACATTAGATAGTAGTATTCACTGCTGAGAGTTTAGAATAATGCTACTAAGCCATTGTTCTATCATATCTAATGATTATAGGCTAGGAATATAATCTTGACCTGGTTATTCTATAGACTAGAAGAGTCATATGAGGTGGTTATATACTATCACCTATAATACTTAGATAACTTTGATGCACTATCTATTCCCTATACACTTATATTGGAGTATTAGTGGCACCACATAATAGTAGTCGGTAAAAAATCATAAAATTATATTAAATATATATGAAAAACTCTCAGATTATCAATCACTACTACGATTGATCGTATGGTTAATAATAAATTACTAATTATAACTATATAATATATATATATTAATATATTATATAGTATATGTGGTGTGTTGTGTAGTGTGATTGTGTGTAGTGTGTAGTGTGACGTGTGTCAATTGTGTGTGTAATAATGTATTTACATAATATAAGTCCGTTACGTATAAATGCAACTTTAATATTTTAAATATCAAAAAAAGTCTAGTAAAATTTTTGGGAAATAAAAGTTAAATAATTTTACTAAATAGAAATTTTTCAAAAACTACTTAGATACAATTTCTAATAACGAACACCAAAGTCAATACCAGAATAAACCATGTCCTACATTATATATATTATATATATATACTAATATAAATATATATATTAAAGTATATATATTATAATATATATTTATAATATATAATATTATATATTAATTAATTATTAATAATATATTAATAATATATATTATATATATATATATTATACAAAAATGTATAAATATTAGTATAAATTAAAATTATTAATTATCACCGGTAATTATGGACCAATCAAAATATTATCAACTTATAATATGATTAAAGTATATATATAAAATATATATATTAAATATATAAATTCCGATACGCTTAATAGCCTTTATTTTTAATCATATAAGGAAATTTTTTCATATCATACTAAACCTTTACATTATCTTTGTGGATATATATCTTATCCATTTTAGAACCCAGGTTAGTTTTCATTTGAAATTTCGTCTTGCGAAATAAGGGATGGATAAATCTAACATAATATACGTCAAAACAAATAATTCGAAATTGTGAATCGTATCATTAATCTCTAGCAATCACCCTCAGAAACTAAACCGTAATTGATCTCTCATAACAATTTAGACTCATACTTATATATTATTTATACGGAAATTTTACAGTATATATATTATCTTTAAAATATTTACAACATTTAAACAAATAATAAAAAAGTAAAAACATAATTATTTGGAAATAATTATTTTACAACTGATAATTAAAAATTCTTATAATAATTCCTTTTTATATATAGAGAGAATAAGAGGTATTCTGCGTAGTAATGATCAATTAAAAACTGCTTAAATATATATATTTCTGACAATACTCGCATGAATGTATTCGCACAATATAGAATTTTTTATCTAATGTATCAAGCTGTATTGGGTATTGTTGAACAAGGAAGAGTGGTTTGAGTATTAGAGTTGAATAAAATCTGTACACATATAACAACCTTGGCCTTGACAAAAAAAATATATGTATGTGGGAAAAGAAGTTGGTGGTCAGTGAAATGATATAGCAGTCAGCCCTACGATAACTAACATGTCCACGTTTTATGTGTGAGGCCTGTCGCGAGGTTAATCCTCTGAAGTATAATGCCGACCGTGTGACTCTGAGCGGAGAGTGAATATATATAAGTAGGATAATTAGGGTATTATATTATTATATATTATGGGGATGTAAGTATATAGTTCAAATTTAATAGTATAAGGAGGATAAGTGAGATATTAATAAATAGGTTAAAGTTGAGTATAAGTTATGCATATAAAGAAATTGTGGTTAATATATTTCTGACTCAGTTTAACTATTAATATTATAAGATTAATGTTGAGGTAAACCATTTAAATTTACATTGAATATAGAATACTATGATTTCAGTAATATGGAGAATGAGAATAGTTTAGATCTGATATATAGTATATGTTAAGGATATTTTGGTAAAGGTAGTAATCTAATGTTTAATATTTGGATATTGCTGCAATCCATTTGAGAAAGAATATATAAGGCAAGTATACTAAGAATAACCCTTATTAATTATAGTTAACTACCTGGGGATATAGGGCTATCTGAAGAAACTGAAGGACAGTTAAGTCGAGTTTCTTCCATAGTGTGCGTAGAAGTGTTTGCAGACGCCGTCACTCAGATTTGAGTTATGATTGTGATGGAAGCAAAGCTAATAATAGTTTGTTGGTGTACTAAGTGTAATCATATCTCTTTTGTTTAGATCACTAAAAATAGAGATATCTGTGCGATTGTTGCAATCTATAAGAGATAGTTTGTGAGATGATCGATTTCTTAGGCCTATGCTAATAAAAGTTAAAGTTAAAAGATGTAGAAAGGACTATTTTAGAGCATTCACATATTAGCGCTTTTTTAGATATTGATAGAGTATGGCTTGAGCTCTGAGTATTACTCATTTATACGTGTAAATACACATTTTCAGATGGTGCGCAAAACTAACAAATTGCTGATAACTCATACCCTGAATAAATGAAATAATGTAAGAATACCGCATCGTCACAGGATTTAATTTATCGCACGCTCTGTCTCTTAATCTACTAGGCGTTACTTTCATTTCTGACTCTAATTATCAGGCGTAACGATAGGACTCATAATTAAGCCTTAGAGGTTGTGTCTTCATTTGGGACAAGGTTGTTAGGTGACGAGATGAGTATTTTGATGGCTGACAGAGTATTAGGTAGTGTGAGACTTGTTCTGTAAGTTACTGTTGAATCGATAAGTTGCGTAATAAGAAAGTAATATAAGTAATGAGCAATTAGTTCTATTCCGAGAAATATAAGTGTGTAGAAGGATATGTACGTTCACATGTGTGAGAATGATAAGGTTGAATTATTGAGGATGTTCTAATAATATATAATGATACGAGTATTTGTAATCACTCTCTCGCGTTATTTACCTTTGTGTGGATGAAATTACTATGGTGAGCTAGGGCCCATGAGACTTATCTATTGCTGAGATAAGGTAATTCGGTATGCCGGTAATGGAATTGGCGAGTATACTACTTTGTTGTGTTAATTTAAATAGTGATGAGGAGTTATAATGATGGCTCTTAAGGAGGGATATGTAGGAGATAATTAGTAATTAATTATAACGCTTAATCTTGTAGTTGTATTTTGATTTAATAAAGCGTCCGTGTGGAAGCTAGAGTTGCAGATGGGTAAGAGATGATGTCCCGAATGTGTGTATGGCTATCTCACTGGTATTTAACAGTGTATATCGTGCATGATACTATGTATTTATGGCATATGTGCTGAGTATACTTTATATATTCTGTTATGAGATAAAGTATAGTACTTACTGGAGCACTGGAGGACCACTATAGGTGTATTTACGATGTTTATTAGAGTTAGCCGAGTTAGTTTATAGTGATATGTGGCTCACTATGAACTTACCCGCTCTTATTCTTAGGCATGATATATAGTCTGTCGCGACTTATTTCGTAGGAATGAGAATCTTTTCAACTGAAGTGTGACTCACGCATTAAAGATAATAATGATTGGTGATAATATTACCGCGCTATTTTGATACAGGGATATAAGTCTTAGGATGGTACAGTTCAATAGAATATGAGTATCTACGGTTATTGAATAGTAGAATAATTATGATATGAGGGACTCGTGGGTGAACTATATGTATATAAGTCTTTTCAATGTAGACATAGCTTAGGGTCTTATATATTTGAGTTAGGTGATTGTAATTTGATGGGATACCATGTGAATTGATTGGGTATTATAACATATAATTATAGTAATTATGAGATATATATGATTCTGGACAACTAAAGAAGCGATAATTCAGGCGATCTTCAAAGTGCGAATGTGTGTCCATTATGATAGCTCTATCTCTATATCACTCTTCAAATATTAAGAAAAACGCTGGCAGCATACGTTCTCTGAGAGTGTATAGATAAAGTAAATTGATAAAAATTATGAGGATATAATTGATAAACGTATTAGTAATGAAGTATTTTAGTGTATTTGTGTGAAGAAAGGGAATAAAGAGTAATTATATTAAATAATATGAAAGTATATCATATTCGAGTTTATTAATTAGTATATATATTATTAGTTTCATAATTAGGAGATAGAATGAGTAAATTTGATATATAGTTACTTAGTTATTAGAGTTAAGCGATTTATATATGTATATATATATTAGCTCTAAATTTCATCTTCTCACGTATAATCAAAAGGTATCACAAAAATCATGATATATATATTTATCTATAACTTTCCTTTCTTTTACTTAATTATTTAGTTTCCGGTTCAATCTTAAATCCAATATTTTAAGTTTAATATATATATATATATATATTAATATATTTATATATATATTATATATTATAATATATATTTTATATATATATATATATATACTATATATATATATATATATATATTATATTTATATATATTTTATAAATATATATATCGGTATATATATATATTATTATACTAGTATTATATATTATTATATATATAATAATATTATATATATTATATATATTATATATATAATATATATATATATATTTATATATATATATATTATAATATATATATAATATATATATATATATATTAATATATAATTAAATATATATAAATATATATATATATATTTATTATATATATATATATATTATATATAGTATATATATATATATATTATATCTTATTAAATAATTATTTATATATTATATTATTATATATTATATATGATATTATATATATATAATATAATATTATATTATTATATTAATATTAATATATATTATATATATATATATTTAAAGATAATATATATAATTATATATATATATTATATATATATAATATAATCATATTTATATATTCATTATATATATATGATAATATATATTATATATATATTATATATTATTATATATATATATCTTTATTATATATAATTTATATATATAATATATTATATAATTATAATATAATTATATATAATATATATATATTAATATATATATATATATATATAATTAAATATTATTATTATTAATATATTTATTATATATATATAATATTATATTAAATATATATATATATATTATATATTATATTATATATATAATAAATATATATAATATATATATATATATATTAATATCATATATATATTAATAATATACTTAGGTATATTATATTATATATATATATATCGTGAATATATTGTTCGGTAGTTTTATAATATGATGTGGTAATTATTTGCACTATATTACGCATATATATATACTATTATTAATAAATATGAAACTCATTTCATACCTATTATTATAATATCTTTTTATCTACTAATGCCAGCATATTATATTATTATGAAGGTTAGTATATAGCGAACCGATTAGCTATCAGTTATTGCATGCACACCTCACTAGCAGAGAGACAACTTTTGAAGAGATTCTCCAACATTTTCTATGTTTTCTCATTCTATTTCCTATCTTATTCTTCATCCGTTAGCATCATGTCCTTCATTTGGAGCACGGATTTCGAAATCAATCAAACAAAAGATTTATTTTTTTTGTCTTGTTTGAACATGAAGGAGCTATATAATTTGGTACTAATTGCTTCTATGTAAGTAGATAACAACAAAGAGAGATATTGTATAATCTAATTTAATTATGAGGAAGGACCTTCAGAGACTTAATGCTATTTGTTTGCCTTGACATCACTGGGGTTATATTCTACAACTATGAGAATCTATTTTTAATATGTATATTTCAGATGAGCATAATTTTGGGCCTTGTTTTTAAAGTATATACAAGGTTACAGTTGGACGACACACATAATTAATTTATTATCTATATGAATACACAGGTAATTATGAGAGCAACTTAATAAATTATATGAACGAAATAAATATACATGAGAAAAACGTAAAGCTCCAGTACATATAATATAGAGTTAGTTATATAGATATTAAGAGTATACAATGATTTTTATTGCATGATTTCAAAAAATGTATGATAAGATACTCGGATATGTCTTTGAGAATGAGATGATTACAGTCTAAAATCAGACTATCATTAAGATCAAGTGTATTGACATAATAAATGAGTACAGACGCATTTAGTTATATGTCACTTCGACAGTGAATTTTATGAAACACTACATCATCACCACGACCTTCTCTCTTGAAAGCAACATACACTGAAAACAAGAAAGTAAAGATATGATCGCAGCGTCGAAAATAAAGGCCCCGAGCTTTATCTCCCCCCTTCTATACCTTTTAGTGAGAACTCCGTCGGTCAGAATGTCACCCTTTTGAGTCTTCACGGAACAATGGCAATCGGTCAATGTAGGGTAGGGTTCTGATCCCTATTGGCCCAGGTGGGTCTACAACCATACCACGGAGCTCAACAAAAAGTCACCCTGCCATTCACTATTCCATAATGTAAATACAATCCTGTCAAATATCGGGCACCGCATTCCTATATCTGCCAATAATCCTTCAGAGTATACTTCTGACTGCTCACGCAGGACACTAGACAAGCTCAAACTGGGCATCTAGTGTCCCAGCGGTCTGTACATTCTCTCACCATGGCAGAATTATTTCCCAAAAAACTCTAGACTAGGTATATATTCACATACTTAATTTATATACCAACTACAAAGCATATCATTATACATCCTTTATATATTACCTTTATACACATGAACACACAATCACCACACTATTACTTTATATTTTAATTTTTCACTCATTTACCAAATTATTTATCTCACTACTCAGAGAGGAGAGCTAAATATACAATACTCTAATATACGTTTATCATTCCTTACAATTATTTATTCACTAAATTACAGGTTTTCATACCTAACACGCCTCTAAGATACTGTCTATATCTATAAAAACACATTAGTATACTATTTGGATCTATAACCTCTTATTTAATATAGAACCTATAATTAGTATAATAAAGTCTCACTACAATAAATACATTAACACACAGGTAACAACATAATCCCTTCACGTATACTAAACCCTAGCGAATTCGTCCACAGTAACTTAGTCTCACCATATTCACATTACCATTTGGCCTTGTCTGAATTTGAATAACGCATTTATGGTGAAATTTGTCTCTAATGACGAGTCGACACGACTCTTAAATTCTTTAGATCGTAATATTATCTCACTATTTCTAGATTCCTATCTAGACAATGGACTATCGGCATCATCGTTCCCCTTTTCATCCAACCATATATCCTAAAATATTTAAAACTCAGACACTTGTTTCCAGCTTGCTCACCATCTTAACATAACTTGCCACCGAGGACTGTCCTCCTCACAACCATACCTTATTCTTATTTACGTTTACTCTCAAACCCTCTCTTTTACACACCCTGCAAATCTCTCTAACCAATCCTCTTCAAACTCTCTTCAGATTTCGCCCACATAAAAACAAATCATCCGCATATAAATAGTAGAGCACCCTTCATTCTCTTCATTTTCCATCATTCTAACACCATTTCCTGCCACTTCCATTTCTAATTCTTTCATAAACCACATCCAGTATACAAACTGAAAAATCAAGGAGACATAACACATCCCTACATCACTCCGCTATTAATATTAAACCATTTACTTTCGACTCCATTTTATCCTTACGCGCGCTTCACTATCGTCAACACATAATTTTTGATTTCCATTCCAAAAGCCTACACACTAACCACCGTCATATATCACTAACACTTGCCATTATAGAGTTTCTCTATTAATCCTATTATTGCCAGTTGCAATCCATAAAACCTATAAATAACAATTTATTCTTCTTCTCTCTCACTTTCTCAATCCTTTGTTTTCCATGTAAAGATTTGATCACACACCCTTGCTCTTCACCAATCAGTCCTTCAGTCACTCAACTCACTCTTTCGACCGCATATATCTTCCCTACAACACTCAATAAACTAATTCCCCTATAATTCCCTCCATACTTTTAAGTGACAGCTTGCTCTTATCAATTTTACTTTCTACTCTCTCCAAGCGTTCGGAACTATGCCCTCCATAAACGGTTTGTTACACAACTTCCAAATCCGCAAATCAATCACCAACTGCGCATCCGTTCTTGATCATTTCACCAGTAATCTTAATCTATACCTGCAGATTTCGCATTCTTCAACTTTTCTCACTCTGCCATTACCTCCTTCTTGATAATTGACCTCATCCCCAAATACCTATTCTTTCTTACATCATACAAACCTCTTCATTGCAGATTTTTCGAAATGTTCCCTCCACTCCTCACGTCTATTCATTTCATCAGTTAAAGCACCATCCCTATTCATTATTCGAAGCAGTTTCCCCCTATAAAAATAAATATCCCCTAATAATAATAATAATAATAATAATAATAATAATAATACCATTACATAAGGGTAATAATAATAAGGGGAACTCTAGGAAAGACAGGGGAATTAGTTTATTGAGTGTTATAGGGAACATACATGCTTGAAATTTTGGTTGGAAGAGTGCGGCGAAGGACTGATTAGCGATAAACATGGTGCATTTAAAATTGGCAGATGATGTATAGATCAAATTTTCATTGTAATAAATGATTGAGAAAATGAGAGAAGAATAAATTGTATTTAAATTTTATGAACTGGTAACAGGCGTATGACAGGATTAAAAGGAAAGCTCAGTGGCAGGTGTTAATGATATATGGTGTTGTTGGTAGGCTTCTAAATGCTCTGCTTACTTTACGCGGATGATTTGGTACTGTGTGGTGAATTTGAAGAAAGTTTGAGGAGTGGTAGACAGGTTTGGCAGGGTGTGTAAAAGATGGAGTTTGAAAGTAAAGTAAGGTGATGGTGGTGAGTGAGAAGCGTCGGCAGTCTGAATCATGTTGGATAGTTTAAATACTTAGGCTATATGCTGGATGAAAAGGGAATGGATGATGCAGAGGGTAATATTAAAGTTGTGAATGGCAGGAAGGTGGCTGGTGCAATTAAAGCCTTGGTGAATGGAAAAGGGCTAAGTGAGGTTACTGGTGTTAATGTATAGTATTGAAACTATGATGTGGAATAAGAAGCACAGACCTAAGGAACATTCTGTTCAGAAGGATAGTTTTAGGGGCGTTAGGAGTGAGAAGAATTAATAAAATGAGAAATGAACTTGCTAAGGATTATGTGGTGTGAAGAAAGGAGTAAATGAGAAAACAATTGAGTGTATTAAGATGGTTTGTCCATGTGGAAAGGATGGATGATAGTGGGTCGGCTAAGCGGATGTATAGTGTAAGTGTGCTGGAAATCGATCAGCTGGAAGACAGAAGAAAAAGTGAATTGAGTCAATAATGGGGTGTCTGAAGGAAATAAATGTGCATAATTGGAGTGAATGGCGGGGTTTTGTCAGGGGGTACGGTTGTGGGACTGGCCCATGGGATGAACTTGCTCCCATCTGTGGGTATTGAATGGAGGATAAAGAAAGAAAGAAAGAAAATAATAATAATAATAATAATAATAATAATAATAATAATAATAATAATAATAATAATAATAATAATAATAATAATAATAATAATAATAATAATAATAATGATTTGTAACTGAAGACTAATAGGTTCTATTTCTAGTTATAAAAAGGACTGAAGAATGAAGCTTACAAAGAAAAGTAAACACAGGATAATATTTTTTAGAAGTGGAGATATGTTACAGTATTTGTTCTTTTCTTCGTTAAGTATAAAACTTGTAGAAATATTGACTAATAACTAAGAAAAACTGAGATATATATAACTAATTTGCTGAAACAACGACGACATAACTCGAAAATGAGGTTTTTTGAGTTATTATTATTTAGTATGGAGAGATTGGTAATGATATGTACTTTTAACTGCAAAAGTTACATATACCAACTCTGAAATCTCCTCACGTTATGCCGTTATATCTGCCCTACATTATGTATAACAATTTGAAACTTCAAATGCCATTCCTGAAAAAAAATGCCCTTTTTTTTAAGTTGTCACTGTCGCAGCAAATTGGCAATATTAATAAATCCTAAAAATATTTTTTTAACAAAATAAAGACGGATAATTAACATATGAAAAACAATATTACAATAAACGGAGGAATTAATAATGAAGGAAATATCAACTTCATAGAGGAATAAAGACGGATGAAATTGTGGGACATTGCAGATATTATGTATTTTGTTACTTTCACATCCCATTTTAATTTTGGTAAACCCCAACAGTATGAATTTTAAAATTCACTATTGAACACACGATTAAATTTTGGCAGCTAAGTAATGTGCCTGAAGTACTTTAATTAAAAAATAGTTTTATCAACATTGTTAGAGAGTAAACACAAAAGTTGACTTATTAATATCTCAAAATAATTATCTAACTCACCTAACCCTCTCCCTGTTTTCTTTATCTGAAGGTTTAAGTTCAATTTCTTTAACAAGCCTCAGAATTAGTTCGTCTGTCTGAATTGTATTGGCGGGCATTTTCAAAAGCTTTTCAAACTGTGGACTAATATCTGGGGCTTTTATTTCACAATCTAGAAATCACAGAAATATAATATAATATAATATAATATAATATAATATAATATAATATAATATATATATATATATATATATATATATATATATATATATATATATATATATATATATAATATATATATATATATTATATTAATATTATATAATATATATATATATATATATATATATATATAATTATATATATATATATATATATATATATATATGATATTAACACAGAATTAAGATATATATAATTAATAAGTTTTCAAAAATATTGATTGAGAATTGATACGATTGTCTTTTGAATCTTTTCTTTAGCTTAATAAAAGTTTATATAATTTAAAATTACTTTTAAAATTTTAGGTACTATTTTTAAATTTAAAGTTCAAAATTATAAACCGGAAAGTTTGCCGATATATCATTATACTATGTTTTATAAATAATTTAAATCCACCCTACTTTTAGAGCAGTTGTAGTCCCGCTACCACTTATTTATGCCCTAGAAATGCTCATGCATACCTCGGATTTCTGGTGCATGTTTGCCCACCCTAGCACCAGCTCTGGGGAACCCAAGAACAGATGATGATGATGATGATGTAACGCAGTTAGTAAAGGATACTGAACAGGAAATTCTTCTCGCTTTACTAATATTCTCGAATATTTAAATGATGAATTATACTACCAAAGAAAGACGGTGTTGTGGGCAAAATTTCCACAATGTTGTGGTGGGCTCCCTACGCAAATTACGATGTCTGCGGTAAGTATAGTCAAGCGTTTGTTTATTGCGGTACGTATAGTCAAGCGTTGTTTGTTAAAAGTTAAAATCTGGGGTTCAGAATATAAATTTATGTAAAATTAAGATTTAACGTTTGTTATTAAAATATAAAAATTAAATTAAGCATTAACGTTTATTAAAATATAAAGCATTTGCTAAATTAAAGGTGGGCGATTGAATAGAATAAGAATTTGCTTTGAGTAAAAATATGTATTATAGTTAAATAAAATATAAAGAAATAATCACTCAATGAACAATAATAAAAATAAATTTTAAGAAAATTATGAATTCTGGACACATAAATTAAAGATGGTGACATTAACATAAAAAAAAAATCTCTTTCTAGATTTATCAGTCCCACAAAATGAAAAATATCGTTATGGGTATGTGTATTCATGATTGGGCAAAAATCAGATTTGGATTTTTATTAGTCCGAAAATTTGAGTGAATTTCGACAAAGAAAGAAAATAAAGTCTCAAATAACATCAGTTTTGAAGAAAGAAAAACAAAATGTTGGAACTTTCAAATTGAGGAAAAAAGTAACAACCAGAAAAAGTTGTTCGTTGTGTTTAGGAGAGCATAAAGGAAAGATATATTTAAGGTTGGGTTTAGTAGAGTGAGGCAATTAAAAGATATAAAAAGAAAAAGTTTAAAAAATATTTGTCATTTGTTAAAAGATTTAGCTTGAAGAGAATTAAATAATAAGCAAGCGCTAGCATGGGTTAAGTTGTAAACGATTGTTTAAATGTTAAGAGTTTTGAAATTGTGTATCACTTAAAAGGAATTGTAAATAGAAGTCGAAAATCTGCTAGAATCTACGTAGTCAACAATTCTTAAAATGGACAAGGTAATATATTATTAAGCTAAATATTAAGAAAATTTTAAATAAAAGATCTACTAGAAGAAACGTTGCATTTATTATCGCATTGGAGTAAAATTGGTTTCAGGATCATCATAAAATAAATGAAGAATACGACGAATGGTTAAAATTGGAGAGATTATTGGTATTTTTCTCTTGTTGAAGTTATATTTTCCTTGAAAAATAAAGTGACATTGATTTGGATGAGCTTAACATAGATAAATAACTTAACATTAACAATTCATATTTGATTTAATCATTGATATGTAACAATGATAAATCGTCATTACTACAGTTCGATATTGTTTTTTTAGAGCATAAATAAATATTATGATAACACATTGGGTTTATAGAAATTAATAAGGAATAGCTTTTGTGATTTCAGTTAGCTAATATTAGTGGTTGCGTGTGGTTGAAATTAGTTCAAATAATTCGGAATAGTCTTTTGATTTTGACAATTTCATCGTTATTTTTGGCAATAGCTGAAAATTTGGAAACGCAGGTTAAGGGTCTGATATTTGATAGCTTTATTTCATGCATATATTCTGCTTAATAAGAAACTGACCTGAATTATTGTAAATTTGACAATTAATGACATTGTCCATTCGTATTTAAAATTAAGTAAAAATAAATTGGTGTAAATTTTGAGTTTCATGTTTCATGGAACTAAAGAGTTGATCTAGACTTTGAAATTATAGTTTTAGATGCACGGTTCATTTAAATGCTTTTAAAAAATAGACTAGATCAATATTACTGAAAACCTAAATCCGTAAAAAGTTGGAAAAAAACAAACCACGAATAGTTGGTTAAATAATTTTAATACCAAAACATTGGGTAACATTAAGGTTAATAAAATAAACAGAAATGTTTTATTTCTAATAATACAAGAAAAGAGAAGGATAATGAAACACAACGTAAACTTTATT
>JABUQX010125075.1:2500-16669 GCA_015478945.1 Trachelipus rathkii
AACTGGGGAGTTCAGAAGAGTATTATCCATTGAAATTGCGATTGAATTAGAAGTGTTGCAATAATTCAACAGATAGATGAGAGAGAGTCTATAAGAGTAGGAGATTAAATTAGTCGGAAAGCCCTTGACTGCATCTTATCTAGGAGAACACTGTGCTGGAACCATCCTAGATGTGAGGTGCATACTCTATTTTAATATATATATATATATATATATATATATATATATATATATATATATATATATATATATATATATATATATATATATATATATATATATATATATATATATATATATATATATATATATATATATATATATATATATTACATTCTCACCACATATTCTCAATCCAAAGATCGTAAAGGTAGCTACCTCAATCCCGAGATCCGAAATTAGCCTGCCATTATATATATATATATATATATATATATATATATATATATATATATATATATATATATATATATATATATATATATATATATATATATATATATATATATATATATATATATATATATATATATATATATATATATATATATATATAAATCATAGAATGTTTGTTAATATACGTTTAAAAAAAATAAAAATAAATGAAATAAAACTGAAATTGTAATAATAGAATTAAAAGAGAAACTAAAGGAATGAAAGTTTGAAAATACGAAAAATCAAGGAAAAGAGATAAAGAATAGATGGAAATTAGGAGATTGAAAAATAAATACATAATATAAAAATAAATGAAAACGGAAAAAGAAGAAAATTAGGATAATTATGAGAAAGAGTATAGCATAAAATTGTGAAATGGTGATAGGAGATTTCTAGTTTAAATATTCAACATCAAAAAGAATCTTCATTTGCTCGCCTAATAAAGTCGATTGAAATATTTACTTTTTAACTATTTTTTTTATTTTTTTTTTTTTTTATTTTTTTTTTTTTTTTTTAATGCAATGGAAATAAAATTCTTGTATCAAATTGAAGAATCAAACTCAGAAACGTAAAAATCTTTATAAAAGAATCTCAGTAACTTAATTTAAACCACATTTACACGTATGTATTTTTCATTACAAATATCCCTTTGCCAACGCCGAAAATAAAAAATGAAAAGCAATATAAATAAAAATGGTAGAAAGAATAAGAGATGAGAAACGGCCGAAAGATAATGCAAAGATGAAAAGAATTGGGGAAAGAGATAGAGAACGTGTAATAAAAACACTAATTAAAGTAGAATAGTAAAATCAGAGGAAAAAAGTTCTAGAAGGAAAATTGAATATAAAGATTAGTAGATAACATGATTTAGAAAGAGAAGTTGAACGGAAGCAATAAAAAGATAGAAGAGGACAGCGAAAAGAGAGAGAACAAAGTGATTGCAAAAGTGCTAGGCAAAAGTACTGACAAAATATTTTCATTTCCTTTCATATTACATCATTTATTATTATATAGAGCAATACAATGTTCATTGTTTACTTTGCTCTTAATTTCGCATTGTATTGTGAGACTTTTTGACGTGATTTATAAGTTGTAAAATAATTAATTAATTCTGAAGAAAGTTTGGAGCTCCACCTCCACACTTTGACAGATCAAAAGGTGAAAGGTAATTGGAACATGAAAGAATTAAAGGAGAAAGGTGAAAATGATAATGAATACTAAATGAATAATAAAAAAAAACCCTCTTTGTATGTATGTATGTATGTATGTATGTATGTATGTATGTATGTATGTATGTATGTATGTATGTATGTATGTATGTATGTATGTATGTATGTATGTATGTATGTATGTATGTATGTATGTATGTATGTATGTATGTATGTATGTATGTATGTATGTATGTATGTATGTATGTATGTATGTATGTATGTATGTATGTTTTTAGCCAAATTTCTTGTAAAAAAAATGGTGGAGTGTTGACAGACATATTTGCTAAATTTCTAACATCTTTCGCCTTTTTCGGGATTAAGTATTCATCTTTCAACCCAACATGATGAATTGATGACTGTTCAATAACTTGAATTTTGGATTTGTGCAAACTACTTTTCTTGCGCAGCTTTCCATACAAAACCAATACTATAAAATTTCATTAAATTATTTTGTTTTTGTAAAAATAATTACAAAAGAGATTAAAAAAAAAGGATTTTAAATTTAAGAAGTTAAAATCAACTTTGGAAAGCATTTAATAATAATAATAATAATAATAATAATAATAATAATAATAATAATAATAATAATAATAATAATAATAATAATAATAATAATAATAATAATAATAATAATAATAATAATAATAATAATAATAATAATAATAATAATAATAATAATAATAATAATAATAATAACAATAACAATAACAATAACAATAATAATAATAATAATAATAATAATAATAATAATAATAATAATAATAATAATAATAATAATAATAATAATAATTATTATTATTATTATTATTATTATTATTATTATTATTATTATTATTATTATTATTTTAAAAATATTAATGAACTTAATAATAATAATAATCAGAATCAGAAAATGTTTATTCAGATAAGAAAAATTACATTATTTACAATTACAATATTTTACAATTTAGTTATACCAATTAATTATAATAACCGAAAATTATTTCCCTAGTATCTGAAATGGGTCTACTAATTGCAACAATGTCATGTCCTTGAGACCCGAAATATAAAGTTAATAAACAAAAATGTTAAAAATGGTTATAATAAATTATAAATAATAATAATAAATTATTTTTTACCATATATATATATATATATATATATATATATATATATATATATATATATATATATATATATATTTATATATATATATATATATATATATATATATATATATATATATATATATATATATATATATATATATATATATATATATATATATTGTTTTAAAACAAATTTAAAAAGCATGGCATTGGTCTATATGATATAATAAACAAATAATGTTTACTAATATATAAATGAAAAAATAAAATAAAAATAAAATAGTAAATAAGAAAGTAAATGCTGGCATTAACAGAGGCACTAAAGGAAAATGAAGTGAAGTATAGGAATAAATTAAAAGAATGGAAATAATAATAGGTGGAAATCAGGAGAAAGAAAGATGGAATTATGTCATACTAGAAAAATGAATACAGGAATAGTAGAACATTTGGAAAAAAATAACGGACGTAAGGGAAAAGTAGGAGAATGGAAATGAGAATATTGGGAATTAGGAGAAAAGAGATTATAAAATAAAATAAGGAAAATGAAAATGGGGATAGGCGAAAATTAGAAGGGTATAGATTAAAAAGGTGGAATCGCGAAAGGAGATTACTCGTGTGAAAATTCAACATCAAAAGAATCTTTATTTTCTCCCCTAATAAAGTCGATTGAAGTCTATACTTTATAATTTATTTTTTTTTGGCTTTGATGCAATCAAAATAAAACCTTTGAATCAAACTCAGAAACGTAAAAATATTTTTAAAAGAATTTCTCTAACTTAATTTAGGGACATTTATAAGTATGTATTTTTCATTTAAATAATCTCTTTGCCAGCCGAAAATAAAAAATGAAAAGCAATGTAAATAAAAATGGTTGAAAGAATAGAATAGGCGAAACGGCAGAAAGAAAATGCAAGGATGGAAAAATTGGGAAGAGGTAAAGAAAGTGTAATAAAAATACTAATTAAGCAAGGAATAGAATGTTTTTTTTTTAGTTTGGAGATAATTTTTTCCCATGCACTGCTCTCACCATTTTACCGCTTAATATATTAAGAAAGTAGTTGTGTAATCATTGACAATAAAAAAAAAAGAAAAAAAAAATGTTTCTACCTAATAGTGTTTATTTATCAAATTAACATAATGCCTAAAAATACAAAACTTTTATCTTTAAATAATGGGTAATAAAATTAATTTAATATTCACAATCGCATAATTGCTTAAAGGTAGAAAAGTAATCTTAAATATTAACATATAAATTTTTTAAATAATAAATATAACATTATGAAACCAAACTGAAACAAAACATTCTAAGAACCCCGAGATAACTAATAATGTCTGTAATTTCTTTGTGATAGAATCAACGGATGAATAAAATCTGAAAACAATATGGTTTCTAAGTAATAAAGTACATATTGAAGCAAAAAAAAAATAAAATAAAAAATAAAATAAAAAAAAATTAAATTAAATAATAATTTTAGAAAAGTATTAAGTACATAGTTTAAAACGGCGTTGTAATGCGTCCGATGCTAATTGAATGAGCGTCAAATTTAATAAATTGAAATCCCTGGATAAATTAAAGTTATTCTAAATTAAAATAAAATATATTATTATATGATTAAAACAAATCAAAATAATATAAACAACTAAATATATGTACGAATTAAATTTCATATTAGTATAAAGTTAAATTACTAAACATGTTTATATAATTAAAAATAAATTTATTAACAATCTATATAGCGAATTAAAATATTAAATATTTATATCACGTTTGAGCAATTTATATCTTCAAATTTTCGCAAAATTTAACAAATTTAGATCACTGACGTATAAAAGATACGTTTATTCGCTAAATTTTACAGCATTTGAAATTTAATAATTCTGGTATAAATTATCCTTATAATAATATTCGAAAGTTTTATTTAAGCAGTATTTCTAATTTTTAACCAAAGCTTTGAATTCAATTATTGTTTTCAATGAGAAATTAGCAAAAATTTCAATAAAGCAGATAAATACAATAGTAAATAATATCAGGTTGTCTTAAATTGAACGGTATGTTAATGAATAATTTAATAATATCTAAAAAATATTTAGATTTTTATATATATATATCTAATAATTATATTTTCATTATAGAATTGTTAACAAAAAAAAAATTAATTTTTAGCATAATAGACTAATTTTATATAACAACTATTAAAGTATGTCCTTAAATACCGCGGAAAACTTTCTTAAATAAGTCTGTGTAGTCTTTTGTAATAACTTCTTTCGCATACCACAGTCTGTATTTATGCAGCAACCTATATTTCTTTAGTATACTTACTTAAACTATAAATTATAGCATATCACGAAAAACTAACTAATTTTTTACCAATAATATAATTTTCAACAATATTTGAAAGTCTTATTATATCTATTAGTCTGTAGAGGATTGTATGCTATCACATTATTCAGTTCAGAGAATGCTATATTTTAACAAATAGGTATTTGAGTAAGTCAGAGAGAGGATAGCGGTAAGAGAGAACTCAATATTCGAAGAGCATAGGCTCGTTTACATGCGTGTTGAGGAATGGTGTGAGTGGAGAACTTTATAAATTTTTTGTCTCTAAACACACGACGGTTCGACAGACAAGTTCCTTTGTAGGAGTTCTTGTTATACATAAATAAGGTTGTTTGTCACAATAAATTGAACAAGAGTGGTGTCTTTAATTTTTTAACATTCGTATCACCATCTTTCAATATAATTGTTTAGCTTTCATCATATCCGGCCCAGAATGATTATCCTGGTTTATCTAGTTTGCTATATAGTTGAACACACTACAGTTGATAATCAAACTCCATAGAGATTAGAGAAATTATAACGATATATAAGAAGCTATGCGTGAAAGAGAAGTTACGCTTGTTATTCTTGAAAACTTTCAGCACATTTAGCTTAATATTTTAGAACTACTTAATAAGTAGCGAATTGTTCCTATATATTTCAATCCATGATTAGGAAAAATATGTATATTGTTCTTGAAAATTGAAATGGTGGGTTTATTTTACACCGGGATTTGATCAGCATTCGAAACAAATGTATGTGGTTTACTATTGGAAAATGCAATTTCAAATAAGCACGAAAAGCGAGGATCTTGTTATGAGTGTTTTTCAGGTGTTCCTTTAAATGACGGTTTTTAAATGAAATTTCAATAATTTGTTTTTATTATATCCTAAATCATTTCATCTGAGATTCGAAAAACCTTTTTTAATAAAGCAATTTTAACTTCTAAAAATTACGCTTTTTCTTAAATTTTAAAAATCATAGTTTAAATATTTCGATTTTAAAAAGTACCGATTTTTTTCTCTAAATATTGTCAAAAGCAATTACAGTGATTCTGTAAGCATCTTAAAATTGAAGTTTTTAACGCGGAATTTTCAGCATTGTTAAATACTAAATGTTATAAAAGGATTGTAAATGCATATTTCAAAAAGCGAGAAAAAGAGTGAATTTGTTAATAGTTTCAGGTGTCTTAAATTGACCTGTTTTATTTAATGAATATTTCAATATTTTGTTTTACTATAGTATGCCAAATATTTCATTAGTTGTGAAAAAAACCTGTTTTAAAATAAAAATTTTTAACTTCTAAAATTAGGCCATTTTTCTTTAAATTTTTTCATCAGGCACATTGGGATTTTTCTTAAAAGTACGCATTATTTCCTAAAAATTTCAATCAATGGAAAATATCAGTTGTTAGAATCTTAAAATTGAAGTTTTTAAACGGTATTCTTCAGCGATGTTAGAAAAAATGATGGTGTTTCACTGAAAATGCCAATTTGCAAAAAGGCTAGAAAAGGCGAAAAAACCAAAGGTTGCTATGATTTCTTTTATTTTGACGTTTTTCTTAATGAAATTTTCAAATATTTGCTCTGTTAATATGCGGCAAGTGTCCTTGTATCCACGTGTCTCTGTGTTTATAAAAAAATTTAAACATTCCTAAAAATACGCTTTTTCTTAAATTTTCACATTAATCGAAATTGTAGTAACTCTATTAATAAATTACCTTTAAATTACCGTTGTGTCAACATTTGAAAATTATTTGGGTAATCTCTTAAAAGTTGAGTTTTTAACGTTGATTTGTTAGCATTTGATAAAAATTAGATGTGTTTCATACTGAAATGCAATTTCAAAAAAACAGAAAAGCGAATTGTGTTATCATAGTTGTCAGGTGTACTTCAAATTGACCGTTTTGTTAATGAAAATTTCAATATTTAGTTTTCATATACCAATATATTTCATTTAGATTAGTGAAAACGTTTGCTTCAAAATGAATTTTAAACTCTTCTAATAATTACGCTTTCTCTTTAATTTTCACATTACATAATTAGAACTCTTAAAAAAGTACGCATTATCTTCCTAAAATTTCAACATGTGAAATTATTTGGTAATTCCTTAAAATATTGGAGTTTTTTAACCGGGAATTTTTAAGGTCATTTGATAAAAATAAATGTGTGTTTCATTGAAAATGCAATTTCAGGAAAAGCAGAAAAGGCGAATTGAATTTGTTTTAGGTTTCTTAAAATTGACGTTTTTTAATGAAAATTATCAATTATTTGATTATGTCCCATTACCAAATATTTCATTAGTTGTAAACACCTGTTTTAATAAAAATATTTAACTTCTAAAATTACGCTTTTCTTCTTTAATTTTCAACATTTACAAATTTAGAACTTCTTAAAGTACGATTTTTCCTAAATTCAACATTTGGCAATTATTGGTAATTCGTTAAAATTGAGTTTTAAACGTAATTTTTAGCATTAATTTGGAAAAAAATAAATGTGTTTCATTGAAATGGCATATTTCAAAAAGCAGAAAGCGAATTGGTAATATATGTTTTAGGTGTCTTAAATAGACGTTTTTTTTAATGAAATTCTCAATATTTTGTCTTTTATTATACCAAATATTTCCCATTAGGTAGTGGAATAACCTGTTTAATATAAAAATTTTATAACTCTAAAAATTACGCTTTTTCTTAATTTTCAACATTACAGAATTTAAGAAGCTTCTGTAAATAGTAACGCATTTTTGTGCCTAAAGATTTCAACATTTGAAACTTATATGTTGTAACGAAATCATATCAGGAATAAGTTATATAAATGGCAAGCAATATAATTTCAGAAACAAATAACAATTTCAAAATAGCAGAAAAAAAGCAAATTTGTTTAAGTTTATTTCTAGGCGTCTTAAATTGACGTTTATTTTATTACTTTTTTCAATATTTACTTTTCATAGTCCCAAAATATTGTTCAATTAGTTGGAAAAACTCATGTTTTTAATCAATAAAAATTAACTTCTAAAAATTAAACGCTTTTTCTTTAATTATTCATAATATACAGAATTTAGTTGTAGATACTTCTTACGATTTTGTCCTAAATTTCAACATTTGAAACTATTTGGTAATTCTTAAAAAATTGAGTTTTTAACTGGGATTTTTCAAAGCATTTGATAAAAAATGAGTAGTGTTTTCATTTAGAAAATGCAGATTCGTGCAAAAAAAGCAGAGAAGCGAATTTGCTAATAGTTTTAGATGGCTGCGTCCTTAAATTAGACCGTTTTTTTTAATGAAATTTTCACAATAATTTTGTTTTTTATATTACCAAATTTTACGTAAAGATGCGAAACACCGTTTGTTTAATAAAAAAATTTTAACTTTCTAAATTACGCTTTTTCTTAAATTTTCACATTTACAAATTTTTAAAACTCTTATAAGTACGAATTTTTCCTAAATTTTCCAAAAAAAATAAGCATTTTTTGGGGGGGCGGAGAATTAATAAAGATTTGGTAGACATTCTAATAAAAAATGTTGAGATTTTTAAAACGGGATTTGTCAGCATAATTTGCAAAAATGATGTGTTTCCCATCTGAAATGCCAATTTACAAAAAGTCAGTAAAAGCGAATTTTGTTAAGAAGTTTTAGTGGTGTCTTAAATGACGGTTTTTAATCGAAAATTCTGTCATTAATTTGCTTTTATATACCGAAATATTTTCATTAGATTGCGAAAAACCTGTCTTTAATAAAGCAATTTTTAACTTACTAAAATTGAAAGCTTTTTTCCATTAAATTGCTCTGCAAATTAATTCAAAATTTAAGAAGATTTAAAAACTAGTGATTGACAGAGGTTCGATCAACATTGCAATTATATCTTGGTAGAAATCTTAAAATTGGATGTTTTTAACGGTATCTTTTCAAGCATGTTGAAAAAATGTGTGTTTTCACTGAAATTGCAATGTTCAAAAAAGCCGTAGGAAAAGCGAATTTTTGTAAATAGGTTTAGGTGTCTAAAAATTGACGTTCATTTTAATGAAATTTCACATATTGTGTTTTTTAATATAGCATGATATAGTATTAGTTTTTAAAAGCTGTTTTAAATAAAAATTTAAGCTTCTCAAAATTTAACGCTTTTTTCTTAAAGATTTTTTCAGCATGTACAAATTTAGAACTCTGTGAAAAGTACGTATTTTTTCTCTAAAGTTTCAACTATTTTGCAAATTATTTGGCTAAATTCTTAAAATTGGAGTTTTTAAACGGGATTTTTAGCATCTTGACAAAAATAATGTGTATTCATTGAATGCATTGCAAAAGCAGAAAAAGCGAACAATTTAGTTACTTAGTTTAGTGGTGTCTTGAAATTGAGCGTTTTTTTAGTATGAAAAATTCACATATTGTGTTTTTTAATATGACCGCAAATTTGCATTAGTAGTGAAAAGCTTGTTTTAATAAAAAAATTTTAACTTCCTAAAAATTACGGCTGTTTTTTGTAAATATTTTTCACCCCATTACCAAATTTAGAACTCCTTTAAAAAAGTACGATTTTTCCTAAATGTTCAAACATTTAAATAATTATTATGGTAATTCTTAAAAATTGAGTGTTTTAATAAACACGGTATTTCCAGCTATTTGAAAAAAATGATGTGTTGTTTGCATTGAATGCCACACTTTCAAAATAAAATATTAAATTCAGTTCCCCAATTTATACATATATTTTTCTGCTTATGTTCATATACATGAGGGTATTTATATACATGTTCATATACAAATATCTTCATGTTTATAAACATAAGAAGAAGAGAGATTTCTGTTACTGGGTTAAAAATTTAAAGCCTTTTTTTTAAAGTTTTCACATTACAGATTTAGAAGCTTTCTTAAAAGTAGCGATTTTTTCCTAAATATCTCAAACATTTAAAATTATTTTGGTTATCCTAGTTATTAATTTTACGGTATTTCGCTTTTAAAAAAAATGATGTGTTTTCATTGAAATGCAATTTTCAAAAAGCAGAAAAAGTCGAATTTGTTAATAGTTCAAGGTGTCCTTTAGGGACATTTATTAAGATGGAAATTTTAACTAGGTGTCTTTTAAGAACACCCAAAAATTATTTCATTTAGATTCGAAAACCGTTTTTTAATAAAGCAATTTTTAACTTCTAAAATTAACGTCTTTTTCTTAGAATTTTAATGGGAAAATTTAGAAAACTCTTAAAAACGGAAAAAGTTTAAAATGTTCAACATTTGAAAATCTGATTCTTGTCGGATTAATCGATCTTAAAATTAAGTTATTTAACGGGAACTTTTCAGTCATTTTTGTAAAAAATGATGTGTTACTTCATTGAAAATGCTAATTTCAAAAACAGCAGAAAAGCGAATTTGTTAATAGTTTACGGTGTCTTAAATTGAACGGGTTTTTAATAGACAATTTCAATATTTGTTTTATCATTACATAACAAAATTAGACTTCATTAGTTGTGAAAACCCTGTTTTAATATACAATTTTGAACTTCTAAAAATTACGCATTTTTCTTAAAAATTTTCACATTAACAAATTTAGAACTGCTTACATACGCTTTTTCCTAAATTTCGAACATTTGAAATTCAAAATTAGGTAATTCTTAAAATTGAGGTTTTTAAACGGGATTTTTAGGCATTTGAAAAAAATAATGTGTGTCATTGAAATGCATTTCAAAAAGCAGAAAACGAATTTGTTAATAGACTATTAGGTTGTTACATTGATCGTATTTTAATTGAAATTGTCATATATCTGTTGTTTTTATTATAACCAAGTATTTCATTTAGTAGTGAAAACCTTGTTTTTAAATAAAAGAATTTGTTAAAGTTAAATTAGTACCTTTTCCTTACATTTCCAACATTTACAAAAATTTAGAACTCTTAAAAGTAGATTTTCCCTAAATTCAACATTTAAAATTATTTGGTAAGTCTTAAAATTGAGTTTGTAACGGAATTTTCAGCATTTTGACAAAAATAAATTTTCTCATTTGAAAATTGCAATTTAAAAAAAGCCAGAGAAGCGAATATTGTAAACTAGTTGTCAGGTGCTCTTAAATTGAACGTTTCTTTAATGAAATATCAATATTTGTTATTCATTATACCAATATAAAATTAGTTGTGAAACCTTTTTAATAAAAAATTTTAAACTTCTAAAATTTACGCTTTTTTCTTAAGTTTCAGTTACAAAATTATGAACTTTAAAAGTAACGATTTCCTTTCCTGAAATTTCACAGCATTTGAAATTATTTGGTAAATTCTTAAAATTGCGTTTTTACCGGTATTTTATTCAGCATTTTAGAAAAAATAATGTGTTTGCCATGAATTGCAATTTTAAGAAAGCAGAAAAGCGAATTGTTAATAGTGTATTTGGGTGTCTTAAATTGACGGTTTTTTTAAATGATATTTTCAATATTTTTTCACATACAAAATATATATTCTAGTTTGAAATCCTGTTTTAATAAAATAATGTTTAACTTCTAAAAAGGCTTTTTTACTTTAATTTTTCCACTATTACAAATTTAAGAAATCTTAAACACGTAGGAATTTATTTCCTAAAGTTTCAACATTGTGCAATTATTTGGTATTCTTCAAATTGAGTCTTTTTAAAACGGGGATTTTTAGCGAATTTGAAAAAATAAATGTGGTTTTTCATTGAAATGCAATTTCAAAAAGCAGAAAAGCGAAATTTGTTAATAGTTTTAGGGTGGTGTCTTAAATTGACTTTTGTTTAATGAAAATTTCTAATATTTGATTTCACATACCAATATCTTATCATTAGTTGTGAAACATGTTTTAATTAGAAAATATTTAAGTTAATATTGTCCTTTCAAATATTGTATACAATAATTTTCATGAACACAAAGGCCAAATCTTCTCTAAAGCTTCAACTTTGAGTTTGTTGGTAATTCTTAAAATTGAGTTTTAACGGTATTTCAGCATTTGAAAAAATTAATTGTTTCATTGAAATGCAATTTCAAAAAGCAGAAAAGCAATTTTGTTAATTAGTTTTAGGTGTTTAAACTGACGTTTTTGATCACAGTTATGGGATTGGGTTTAATTATACTAATTAATGGATTATCAATTGATGCAATTAAAATATTATTAACTTTTAAATTACTTACTTAGCTTAAAGTTTAAAAAAAATTTTTCCCCTTAAAAGTAGATTTTTCCTAAAGTTTCAACAATTGTGAAATTATTTGTTAAACGTTAAAATTGAGTTTTGAAAGGGGGATTTCAGCATTTGAAAATATGATGTGTTTCATTGAATGCAATTTCAAAAGCAAAAGCGAATTTGTTAATAGTTCAAGGTGTCTTAATTGACGTTTTTAAATGAATTTCAATATTTTTTTATTATATCCAAATATTTAACAATTCAAAAACTTTTTTAGATATTGGTTTCTAAATATATTAATTTCTTTTTATTAAAATTTATACCTTAAATTGAATGAGGCTTTTAATTTGTTACGCTTTATCCTAATTTAACATTTCCATAATATCTGGTAAGATCTTAAATTGAGTTTTTAATGGAATATTTTCTAGACATTATTGAAAATATAAAAGTTTTCATTGAAATGCAATTTCAAAAAAGAAGAAAAGAGGATTCTTTCCTAAGTTCTAAATCCTTTTTCCGGTTATAAAAATCATGGAGGCGATTCTTTTATTACGCAAATATTTATATGAAATGCGAAGATTGGAGAAAAAAAAACAATTATAATTCTAATTAGCCTAATAATTATTATTCACTTACAGAATTAAGACTCTTAAAAGTTGGATATTTCCCTAAAATAAACAAAAACGAAATTTTCAAGATGTGAAAGTGGGTTTTTACAGGTATTTTCAGATTTGAAAAAATATGTGTTTCATTGAATGCAAATTCAAAAAGCAGAAGAGCGAATTTGTAAATAGGTTAGGTTGTCATTAAATGACAGGTTTTTTTAAGAAATTTACTATTTTTTTATATAAAAATAATTGCATATAGTGAAAAGCATGATTTTAATAAAAGAATTAACTTGTAAAGTTCGATTATTTTCATTAGGATTTACATACAATTTAGAAATCTTTACATTGACACCTATCTGACTTTTGCTCATTGCTAATTTTGGTAATTTTTAAATTGAGTTTTTTAAGGTATTTTTAGCAAAAAAAAGAAAATGTTTTGCATGAAGCCCAATTTCAAAGCCGAAGGATTGTTTAGTAGATTTAGTGTGTATGAGTTTTTAATGAATTTCATATTTGTTTTAATTACAAATTATTCATTAGTAGTGAAAACCTGTTCATAAAAGTTTAACTTCAAATATTTACTTTTCTAATTTTCACATTAAAAATTAGAATTTCGTCGTTATAAAAGAAATCATATTTTGATTTCACATTTAAATTATTTTGTAATTAAAATGAGTTTTTAACGGTAGTTTCAGCATTTGAAAAATGATGTTATTGAATGCAATTTAAAAAAGTAGAAAAGTCATTAATTAATTAATGTCCGACTTTGATTGACATTTTTAATGAATATAAATATTTTCTTGTTCACATTCAATACATTGTGAAAATGGTTTAATTAAAAACAGTTTACTTCTAAAATAGCTTTTTGATTAAGTTAATCGCATACAAATTTAAAGACTCTTAATAGTAGATTTTCTAATTTCCTTTGAATTTTTGGTAATTATTGAAATTGAAGTTTTTAACGGGATAGCAAGCCTCAGCCACAGTTTCTCGCAAGCAATTATCATGTTGTAAAGAATTCGACAATCGATTAGATAACTTAACTGGGGCTTTAATGAAAACTTATATTTCGCAAGTGGCTATGTCAATAATGGAATATAAGATTGTTTTACGAATCGATACGATTTTTTTAATTTTACATTGAACATAATTAAACTCGTAAAAGTGATTTTATCTAATTCAATCATTTGCAATTGTACTTAAAATTGATGTTTTAAAATATTTTTTTCAGCTTTTGAAAAAATATTGTTTACTTGAATGCATTTCAAAACTTATGCGAATTGGTAATAGTTTAGGTGTCTTAATTGACTTTTAATGTAAATTTAAATTATGTTTTTTATAATATATTAGTATGAAAGTGTTTAATAAAAATTTTAACTTCTAAATTACGCTTTTTTTAAT
>JABUQX010125076.1:0-33361 GCA_015478945.1 Trachelipus rathkii
ATTCAATCCATTGTGTCTAAAATTTACTTATATATATTTGGTATATTTTTTTGATCATTTTTATTTTTTTGTGATTATTTTCTAATGATGATGAACGGAAAAGGATAAAGAAATGGCTGATGTGTGAGGTGATAAGTTTTTAATATACTATTTATTTTAAATAATAATAGTCAATAATTATATTATCAATAATAATTAATGAATTAATAATAATTAATAATATAATATAATAAATATATTTATAATTAATTTAAATTCAATATTATTTTTTTATGTTTACATATATATTACATATATTATAATTTTTTTAAAATTAATTTAATTAATAATAATTATTAAGAATTATTATAAGATCTGAATATTTTTCATAATATGTTTTATTTAATTATATATTAAATTAATATATTAAATAATGATTACTGGTAGAATGTGATTATTTTTCTATTTCATGAGTTTGAAAATTGTGGTCTACTTTAATATCGTCAGTAAATATTAATAATTTTTAGGAACAGTTCTGGATAAGAGAATTTAATGATAGTGGATTATTTATAATGTTTTTCCGTTCTGATTTATTATTTATTCTATTATTATTATTTATTTATATTATTATTATTATTATTATCTATTATTACTTATTTTTTATTATTATTATTATTTTTATCTATTAATTTCTTTTATTATTATTATTATTATTATTATTATCTTACTTAATTATTATTATTTTTATATTTTTATATTAAATTAATTGTGACATTAAATTGGTTGACTTGTGATTTTAATATGTTTGGACATGGGTCATTTTCTTTTCATTTTAATATATTATTTTTGGTGTAATTGTTAGTGAATATGATGTGTGTATTTTTGAGTTTGATTGGTGTTTGGGTATCATATAAAATAGAGCAAGTGATTTGACAATCCTAATTCTGGGGTTGTTATACTTCGCGCTATCATATGAGGACACTTGTTAGTAGCTCGGACAAGTTAGTTATTGCTTGAGATGTGTATAGGTATTTTGGTATTTATTGTATTTATAGATATTATTTAGGTTGTGTTTTAATTTCATTTTTTATATATATATATATATTATATGCTGGTGGGTTTCTTAGTATAAATATCGTTTTGTTTGGACTGGCGTGACGTTATCTATCTGGATAGGTATTACCGGTGTACCGCTTGTGTATTAATGTGAGGTGATAGGTGAGTTTAGTGTCATTTTTGGTATTATTATAATTATGGGTTACAGTATATGGTTGTTTATTTATTATTGATTTAATTTTATATTTGGGTTGATAGTTTTTTTTAGGTGTTTTATTTTAGTATTGGTTAGGTTATATTATTATATAATATTAATCTATTATTATTATTATATTAATTAGGGTCCATGCTAAATTTTCTTACGAACATCCAGTATTTTTTAATGGCGAGGGAATTTTTACTCGACGCATGAGGCTAAAAATCACATATAATAGGGAAAATTTTAAAGCTCTTTACCTCCTCTCATGCTTAAATTTACGTTCCTACATTGATTGTTATTTTCGTAATAAAAGTAAGATCTAATATTAATTTTTTAGTATCTACAGGTTTTGCTCTAGATAGGTGCGGCTGTTATAGCCCGCTCCTCAGTTCCTGCCATTGCAAGCCACTCTGGCGTCATGTGATACAGTAACCTTAACGGTATCGTTATTATTGAAAAAAAGATGTGTATTGTATCATCTTACTTTTCATATACTCATATTATTTTCTTTCAATACTTTATGGGTGTCGAGTAATCATCAAAGTTTTCAGCTAAACATAAGAGGTCATCGCACCCTTTTATACTACTGTTGTGTCACTGTGTATCGTGTAGGTGTAGGTGTAGTTGAAGTTGTAGTTGTAGTTTAGTTGTAGTTGTACATTTCTTGATTGTAGTTGTTATTGTGATTGTTTCTTGTAAGTCTTGGCTAGTTTGTCTAGTTCGTGAGTTCGTGTTATTGTGTTTATTATTTTGTAGTTGTATGTGTATGTTGTGTATGTGTATTTGTGTGCATTTTTGTGTATTGCGTGTATGCTGTTGGGTCACTTTGTTTATGGGTTGGCTTGTATGTGTAGTTGTTGATTTATCTGGCTGGTTCTGCTGTTATTATTTTGTTTTTCTGTTTGTTTTTGTTTTACGTTCTTATGTAGTACTGTGTTGTGTGTTATGTGTCATTGTCGTACTGTGTGGGTCTTGTGTATGTTTGTGTAGTATGGTTAGAGTACGGTGAGCGGTTGTTTAGTGTGGTTAGGTGTAGATTTGTGTCCGTAGGTGTAGGCCGTGTATCGGGTGTGAATGCGTGCTATTTTGGGTTGTTATGTTGTATTGTTGGAGATAGTGGTATGTGTTATTGTGTAATGTTGGTATGCATGCTTTTTAATGTTGTGATTGTGTTTGTGTATGTGATGTGTAGTTGGTTGTATATGGTGTACCGGTTGTACGTGTGATACTGTTGTGGGTTGTCCCGTCGTGTATGATGTTGATTGTTGTCTGTTGTTTTTGTGTATTTTGTATGTTGTTAAGGATGTAGTTTGTTACCTGGTGTATTCTGTTGTATTTGTTGTATGTAAAGTCTTTATTGTATATATGTTGGATTTGCTATCGGTATATTTGTAGTGATTGATAGGTGTAGGTGTTTGGTGTTAGGTGTTCCTCCACCACCTACTAACTGGTATATAACAACAATACTTTTTATTTCTTCCCTATATATATAAAGCTACTGCTTAAAAATCAGGTTTCATAATATTAATATATAATTTAATATTAATAATAATATATTAAAATTCTTCTAATATTATTATATATTAATAATTAATATAAGCATAGATCATTTATTAATATTACAGTTGATTAATTTTTCTTTTTATTAAAGAGTAATAATAATAATTTCAATAATATCAATAATAATATTTATGTCAAATCAGTAAAGCAATCATGTATCAGAAACCATAAGTTTTTAGATTCATATTTTAATTTAATAATTAATAATTAATATTATGAAAGTTAAATCTACATCTTGAAAATAATAAGCATAATTAGTTAATCTAAGGTATATAATAAAATAATTGATTTATATATTTATTATTATAATATATCATCATATAATATACTTATAGTAAATTAATGTTTAATTAAATATTATATATCATATATCTTATATCTTATAATGTTAATCAATGATATATATAATAATAAAAACAGTATCTAATTCTCATATATTTATTAATAAAAATTATTTCTTTTATATATATCAATAATTCAAATTAATTAATCCTAATAATTATATAAACAATAATATCATTAATATATATAAATTAATTCAAAACAAAAATCTAATAATAAATATATACATAATTCAATATAATAATATATTAAATAATAATAATAATTTTTGCCCTATTAATACCATGATGAGGCTCTTATTACATTGCTCTTTTATATGCCTGATTGATTATATGAGGATTATATTTTAGTTTTTGGATACCCATTTTGATAATGGTATATATGACATTATATTATATTTATATATATGAAGATATTTTAAAAATCAAAATTTTGTTACAAATAGATATTTTAGAATATTTTTTTTTTCTTTTTTTAATTTTTTGGAGGATTTAGTATAGGTTCATAATTTCCGCTCCGTATTTTTAATATATATCTTGCAAGTGAGTAGTATATGATAATTGAGGATCATGATTACTCATATACATAATATACCATCATTGGATATTTATGTATCATGCTCATCTATCTTCATATTTGAAGGAATATACTGTTTTTTCTAATTTCCGAATTATATATAATTATTTTATTCCACAATGTACAAACGCAGTTTTGCAATAATAATAATTAGAGTTTATTAGTAATATATCTATTACCAATTTAAGTATTATTTAGATTATCATTTTTGTGTATGTTATTTAACCATTAATTTTATTTATATTCAACCTATTACTAAATCTATTATCATCGCTAACATATTTCTTACTACATCATATCAATCTATCTTTGATTGCTGCCAGCAAGCCAACTATATCACACGCAACAACAACACAACAACAACAACAACAACAACCTGGTCAGCGGTATTCTTCATCTCTGTTTTCATTTAGACCATAATTAGCTATATCAATTTATAGTAATGAGCAGTAATCTAATAGATTGCGACAATCAAGCAGAATGAAAAGTTAATAATATTTACCCCATTGGAATTTTGTATTGTTAATAAAACTCTCATAAAATAGATAAAGCATGATGCAAAGTTATGTTCAAACAATGAAAAACAAGGTCTAATATATTTGATTTATTGGTTCATGTTAAGCAATCTCTAAATGATAAGAGTCCATTCACTAATTTATAATTTTATGGATAGAGATAAGATCTATATTCAATCAATGGGCGAATTACTATTTTTCTCATTGCTTTGTTAATTACTCAATATAACTCAGAATGATGATAACCAGTAAAGATTTTGTTGAAATATCAAAAGTAGAAGCCTTGAAGCCTTCATAAAAATCCTCGTGTTCACTAGATACAGTTTACACAAGAAATAAAAGCAAGATCTATTCGTTAAATACAAACTAAGAAAGAGTTAATCTGGAAGATTCTGTTAAATACTCAACGTGGAGGTCTGCATGTGTTGATTTATGAAACATAACTAGCATGAAAATATTCGCGTTCAGATACAGTTTACATCAATAAAGTCTTATAGATTTATTCCTTTGAAATTATAATGATAATAGTTATGATATTTTAATACACCAAAAAACTTCTGAAAAATATGTGGAGTATATAAATATTTAAACTATTTTTATCAAATTCGCTAATTTATATTTTATTGTTTATTTGTTAATTTTAGTAACAAATTTCATGCAAGTATTTCATATTAAGAATTAAGTAGACTAGGATAAATTACACTTTTATGATAGAGTAAACATAAGACATTCAAGATACCAAAACTCAGGGCTTTATAATAATAAAATTAATTATAATTATAATAAAATTATAAAATTAATATAATTAATAAAATTAATATTTTTACTATTAATTACTGAATATGATATATTACTTGAAATTAATAAGTACACAGACACACTCTTGTTTTAATATAACTATAAATAAAAACGTTTCTGAAAAGCATTTGAAAAAACTCCATATTCTTATATATTATTTTAGTATATAATTATATATTATATATATATATATTTTATGATTTTTAATATATATATTATTTTGATTTTATTATATATTTTTTTTTTATTATATATTATATATTATTAATTTCATTTATTTATATTATCTTATTAATATATATTGTTTAAAGTTATCATTATATTATTTATACTTATTTAAATAATATATATTGGATATATGACTCTTATAATATTATATTATTTCATAATTCATAAAGAAATGAGTTCTTCTTTTTTCTACTCATTCTTCTCTTCTTCTTCTTACTTTCTTTCCTTTCTTCTATTATTATTTCTTCTACATCTTCTTATTCTTGTTTCCTTTCTCTTTTTCCTCCTCTCTTTTATCTTCTTCTTCTCTTTATTTATTTAATTATTTATTATTATTTATTTAACTTTATTATTATTATTTATTTCTTACTTTTTAATTATTATTATATATTATTTATATTTTATTTTATATAATTATTTAGTATTATTATTACTTATTTATTCTTTATTATTTTATTATTTATTTATTATTATTTATTTATTTAATTATTATTATTATTTTATTTTTATTTTTTTTTTTATTTATTATTATTTATTATTTTTTATAAAATTGTTTTTTTTTTATTAATTAGTGATTTTATTATCTTTATTATTATTTATTATTTATTTATAATTCTTTTATCTTATTATTATAATTTGCTAGTTTATTATTATTATCTATTTATTATATTCTATTTTTATCATTTCATTTTTAATGCATTTTTTTTCTATTTCTTAATTGATGAATTTATTTCATATTTTATACTTTGTTTAAGAAAACCAGGGGAGTGTTATAAATATAATATTTTTATATTTTCACTTAAATTTATAGAATTATTTTTTTATAATTGACTAATATTGCAAATATAATTTTTTATATTTCATATCTAATATGTTGTAGGGTATGTTTGCAGGTTATGTGGATTATATGATATGTATTTGAGTATATCAGTGTTATCACTATATTAATCACTAATTATCTGTGTAATTAGAAATAATCTTATTCATAAGTTTAGCCGACTATAAAGCTGTGGGCTTTGAGACTGTGGAATTTCAAGATATAATAAAGATACGTACGCCTAAAACCTGCCTATAATCAAATATTATATAAATTTATATATATGCTGTATATATATATATATATATATATATATATTATATTTATATATATATATTTTGTATTACTATAATATATATACTTTTACTATAGTTTTTGTTTATTATGTTTCTGGCTAATTATTGATTTCGGTAGTTTCTCCGAATATATTAATATTTTTTCGGAAAGGTATTCCTTTGTAATAATTCATAATATATTATATATAATTTTGTTCTTTTATATTATATTTATTATTCATTATTATATAGGTGAAGAGGCTCTTCACCTTCTTCACCTATCATATTATTAAAAATAAAACACTCTTTACATTAATTTCTCTATTACTTTTTCCTATTTATCTATTCACTGCTTCGCTTATATCAATTTAAAATAATTCATACTCATCTACATAATCACGATTATATGAAAGAAAGTATTAACTTAATGAAAAGAAAGTATCTTTCATGATGCGATTTAGTGAATGAATTATCAAAGACACTCAGTAAAGGAGAGACGAAACTGTAAATAATATTAATCTATTTACGTAAATAAATAAATTAGCTTTATTAAAAACTTAGTA
Organism: Trachelipus rathkii; assembly: GCA_015478945.1. Classification (NCBI taxonomy): domain Eukaryota; kingdom Metazoa; phylum Arthropoda; class Malacostraca; order Isopoda; family Trachelipodidae; genus Trachelipus; species Trachelipus rathkii. The sequence goes on from JABUQX010125076.1 coordinate 6,909, forward strand.
TTTCGACTATTCGGTAGCTTCTGAATAATTAATATTTATTTCGGAATAGGTAAAATTCCTTTGTAATTCATAAACGGTATTAAAATAATCTGTGGACTAAATATAAAATTTATCATTTATATTTCTTTTCTAGGAAATTTTTCGATTTTCAATCATATATTATCTAATCCGTAATGCTTTTTAAGAGACAGAGAGAGATGTAAGATGATGAGAGATGAGAGATGAGAGTAGATGAGAGTAGGTAGATGAGATGAGGATGATTATAAGAGAGTAGAGCAGAGATGAGAGTAACGTTATAGTATGATAGTGATGAGAATGTAAGTAGAGTATGAGAGAGTTAGAGAAGAGAGAGAGTGATTAGAGAGATGAGCGAGTTAGAGAGTAGTAATGTAGTTAAGTAGAGTAGTAACAGAGAGTCAGATTTGGATAATAGGATGTATAGGATGTTAGGTTAGGTAGAGATGAGTATTATGTGAAGTATGAGTATTGATAGTCTAGATAGAGTATATGTAATGATTTAGTATAGTAGAGATGAGCATGATTTTAGTTAGATGAGTAGAACTCTTAATGCTGTTAATGAAGAGAATCATGTAGTATTGTTTTACTTAACTATACATATACTATTTATTTTAATATCTTATATATTATATTATATAATATTTTATTATATATTATTTATATTTATCATTATTTAATATATTTTATATATATTTTTTTATTATATATTATTATATATATTATTTATATATATTTTATTAATATATATTATATTGTTAATTATATTTATTATATATAATATATTATTTATATATAATATTATATTTATAGTTATTATTATATATTATATATTATTTTTTATATTATTAATATATTTATTTATTTTATATGATATTTATATTATATTATATTATATTCCATGTTTTATTTTTTTATATATTTTTATAATTATATTATATTTTATTATTTATTATATATTATATTATAATATAATTATTGTATATATATTATTTTATATATTTATTATTTTCTATATATTATTATATTATTATTTATCTATATTATGTTTCTTATTATATATATTATATATATTTTTATCTCTATTAATATTAGTGTTATTGGTAGGGCTATGCGCACGTGGTGTATGAGGGTTGTATGTCTTGCAAGCTTTATTTGTGAGTATCGTGGTATTTTAGTTGACGTTCGTTTATAGGGTTTTTTATTTAGTAGTGGTGGGGCTGATATGGTCTGGGGATTATATGTAAGAGTTATTTGGCTTGTATTGGTTTTTAATACTGAAGGGGTGCTATATGACATAGTTTTTTATTTTGTATTCTGAAGGTTTTATTGTGTTTTTAGTGGTTTTTTTGATTTTGTGAGTTTTATTTTACTGTTGATGTTTTAGGTCTTTTCGTGTTGGTTAGTATCGTTTATCTGAGTATGTTATTTTAATTATAATTATATCCTGATATATATCGGTATATCGTATCATATATGTTTGGGGTGACTTCATTATGTGGGCTAGGTACTGGATAGGTTTGGCGGGGTTTGGATATGTTGTGTGTGATGCTGGTGTATGTGCTGACTGGTGTTTTAGTTTTTCCTTTTTCTTGTATATTGTATCTTTTTGCTTCCAATTTTCCTCTATTTTATATTAGTTTGGTATAGATCCTAATTTCTTAGTTTATAAGTTGGTCGTGCGTTGATGGGGTTCGGTGATGGAGTGGTGATATTGGTGAAGGGGTGCTGAGTGATTGTTTAGTGGTTTTTTTGGGTATAATTGTTGCCGGGTAGGTTGTGAGGGTGGCAGGGGCTAGGTGGCAAGGGGTGAGGGCTAGGTAGGTGACTGAGGGATGGGGGAGTAGATTGATTGATGGTGTTTGGCATAGCTCTGGAGGGGTGAGTTTGTTGGTTGCTGTCTAGGTGATTGGTAGGGTGTGGAGTTAGTTATGTAGGGGATAAAGTGCGGAGGTAGTAGGAGGTAGGTGGATAAGGTAAAGGTGTGGGGGATGAGGTTATCATTATTAGAAGGGAGTAGGTTGGATTTGGGGTGGGTTTGAAGGTTGGTTCTATAGGCAGCGGTGTGGAGGTGTGTATGATGTTTAGTTTGTTATTCGTTTGCTTTACTGATTAGTTTTTGCTTTCGTTTTTTTTTTTATTAGTGCAATAATTTTGGTATCTATTTTTTTTTTTATTATATTTCTTTTTATTTTTCTTATGTTTTTTTTTGTTTTTTCTATTTTTATTTTTTATTATTTTTATATTTTTTATTTTTTTTATTGTTTTTATTTTGTTTTCGTATTATTGTTTTTTATTTATGATGATTATTATAGTCTTCAGTTATTTAGTGTATGTCTTATCGTAATTGTTTTTTCTGTTTTGTATATTTGGGTGTGAATTGATTATTGTGTTTTGTTTGATTTTTGTTTTTGTTTATTGATTGGTATTACATTTTACGTTGATTGGTTAATTTATTTTTATATAGGTATATTGTTTAGTTTAGAGTAAATAACACAATGAACATGATAAGATGAGTGAATAAAATTCAATGTAATAATATTGATTCGTATTACTATTTATTTTTATATTATTTTCTCTATATTGCCTTAATATAATAATATATTATTGTAGACTTTATAATATATGCAATTAAGTATTATATAATAATAATCAATAGGCATTAATAATACTAATAATCAATTATATTAATAATAATCATATTATAATAATTGAATTAATTATTGAATACTAAATTGATATTAATTAATTATAAGTTTTGCGTGTACATGTATGTGTATATGTTTTTCTCTATGAATATAGCCAACCTCAATTTTTTAATATCTCCTGCCGTCCAATTGCGAAATATTCGAAATTGTCTTTTGATAAAGTTTTTTTTTTTAATATGAAGAAAACCATCTAGAGAGCCTTGCTGAATTCTATTTTTTTACACTCTCTTTTATATAAAAATTTGCAAGCCTGAGTTATTATGTGATAATATTTTTATTTGAAGAAAAAAAAAAGTATGTTTTTGGTAATATATTTTTTTATGAAGAAAATATATAGAAATTTTAGTGATATTAAGTTGTTTTCTGTCAAGGTTCGTGTTTTTTTCTGGAATATCTGTGTGGCAGATTCTTTTTATCTGTGTACTCTTTTGCTTCTTGTTTTTCTGTGTGTGTGTGTGAGTCCTATAATTCTCCTTTTAGTTTTTCTATATTTTTTTTCTTGTTTTTGTTCATTGTAATTTCATCCCCCCTCCACTATCGTCCTTTCGGCATTTTTAGAATTAAAATTAATGTCAATTTTCACCTTCTAATGGATGTTTGTTCTTGTTTTTATTAATTGTTGTTTTTTTGTTCATTCGTTTACACAAATTTGATCTTACTTTATTCATTATAATGAATGGTAGATTTTGGCTCTACATTATAGATGTATTATTATTATTATATAAATTTAGTTGTTATTGAGTTTAGTTTATTGTCTGGTAATTAATTGTTGTTTAGTTTGATATTGTTCGTATATTGTTTCTGTTGTTATTGTTGTTGTTTGTTGTTGTTGTTGTTGTTGTTTTGTTGTTGTTTATAGTTTGTATGTTGTTGTTGTTGTTTAGTTTAATTTTTCCTAGTTTAGTTGTTGTTTAGTTGTTGTTTAGTTGTTTGTTGTTGTTTGATTATGTTTGATACAAGTGTTTTATTAGTTTGTGTTATGGGTATAATTATTTTGTTAGGCTTTAAGGTCAAGAGAGTTATTTTATATTCGACTGTGTGTGTTGTAAATATTGAAACTAATCTTTATAACAATATAATTGTAACTATGTTAAATAGTGTGTAACAGTTATGGTTATTTAATAGATATTAGTTAGCAGCCCAAATTTTAGCAGCTCTAAACACTGCACAATAAAATTTCCAATGAAAAGGCCAAAATTTTTACCTACATATATAAAAGTATAAAACAATTTGAAATATACGATTCTGGTGTCGTTGGGAAATGACTCTTCTCATTAAATGCTGTTAATTATAGAGTATATATATTATAAATATCATAACTTATTATTATTATATATGTATACTTTATATAGTTATATATTATCTATATATATATAGTATATTAATACGGTATGAATAATTTATATATTATATATATATAGCTTATTTGTATTATTATATATTAGTTCATTCTTTGAGTAGCGCATTATTTCTTTCCTTTGTTCTATGACTTTAATTTGTAGTCCTGTTTGTGTAACATCAAGCGTTGGTATTAATATATTTCCATGTAATTTCATAACAAACCACAAACTTAAACACAATTACAGTTATGCTTACATCATATATTCACTCATTAATATTTAATTGCAAAATGCCAACTCGTTTCTTTTTCAATTATTATTACTTTATAATTTATTATATTTATTAAATATATTATTTATTTTTATATATTTATTATTTTATATTTATATATATTTTATTTTATTTTTATTTACTTATTATATTATTATTTATTATATATTTATATATAATATATTTTTTTAAAATATTATATGTTACTTTTATTATATTATTTATATATATTATAATGTATTTAATCTACTTACTATTTCGCATTATAATCATAAAGAAAAGTAATAAAAGTGCCGCAGAGCCCTTCAAGGGCGTGCAAAGAGGTCTTGTACAGCCATGCCATTGCATGTCTCTTGGACGTGCATGAGAGCAGCCTACGAGTGAGGCTGGCGCTCCTCGTGTGAAAGCATCAAGGAGAGGAATGTATCCAGGAAGCAGATACCACCAGCCCAGGGATTCAAGAAAACCCCTGAAGGTGCTGCGGCGTGATGTCTTTGGGTAAAAATATCGTTTAATATCAAAATAATTTCTCGATATCACATCACCTGCGTCAGGTGGCGGCATGCGGCTCACCCTTGACTCCAATTAACTCTTCACATAAGCCTTGATAACGAAGTTTCTCCTTTCCTAATTCCTTTATAATAGATCTGAGATGCTGAACTTCGTTTTCCGCTGAAGTAAGTTTCTCTCTCATAATCTGTTGAATGGAGACGAACTCAGATTCACATTTTCGCTTTTCAGTTGCAGTAACATCTTCGGCGGCGCATCGAGTTGCTATAACTTCATTCCTGGCTTCATCTAATTCAATTTGGAGATTGTGCAATTCTTTCTTGAGCTTTACTATCTCAGAAATATGACCTGAATTTTCTTCACATTTAGAAGCAAATTCTCCATGAAGTCTCTTAAGTTGTTCCTGAGTACGTTTTAAATCCGCCAAATGCCCTATGTCCCTTTCTACCACATTTGAAACACGCTAACTGGGACCTTCGCTTTTCAAAATTGCGATTATTTCCATACGTTGATAGAGCAACAGTAACCATCTTTGAACTTTCATTTAGTGTCTCTTCTTCTCTGGCAGCTTCTCTTTGTCTCTCTGCTGCTTCTCTTTGTCTCTCTGCTGCTTCTCTGTCGGCTTCCCTCTGTCTTTCTGCCGCTTCTCTTCGTCTCTCTGCTGCTTCTCTTTCAGCAGCTTGTCTGGCAGCTTCTCTTTCAGCAGCTTGTCTGATAGCTTCTCTCTCTGCCGCTTCTATTTCTGCTTCTCTCTCTATCAGCCTTTCTTTCACTTCTGTAGGTAATTGTACTTTTAGCAAATATTCGATAAATTCTACGGCTTCTTCTCCGAATATTTCTAGATTATCGCAACACTGCATAAGAGTTTCGAGTTCAGTCATTTTATCTGATAGTTGCTCGCGTTGTTCCATTTCTAATTTAATAACAAAAAATTACTTGTTTCAACAAGATTTGTCTTTTACTATCAAAAAAAACGGCCTGTGAGTTTCCTTTAGAAGTTATTTCTAGATTCAAGACTTCTAACTTTGTTGATCGTAAATTATACTTCTTTTTCTTTCATCTTACTAATTCAGGACAGAGCCCCCAATTATTTCACAAGATGGGACAGATGTCAATAAATAATCGTGACAATTCTCTCGAAGTTCATTTATTCAAAAACACAAGAATACAATTAACAATTTGCTAGGATGATCTGTTCGCAATGCGTAAGCCGTTTCACTTCATATACGAAGTTACATTTTGAATTAATCAACAAGAGTATCATTCAGAATTCCGTGAATACTTTCCCAAGTCACAGATGGAACTTCACAGACTATGAGTATGATCTTTTCTTCTAGAAGTAAATCCTTTTTACAATATGTATTTAGTTTCTGAATTCAGTAGAGGAAAGACGCTCTCAATGATCGTATGACAAACTTCTCAGTACAAAAATGACTTTCTATTCAATAACTTCTTTCAAGTCCACCTCTGTATACTACCAAACTTTGTCTATAGTATCTTCCTTCTGTTAGTACTCATCAGAAGACTTTGATCGTAAATCTCTTCTCATAAGAACAATACCCTCATATATCTGTCTATAACCATTACTCCGAATAATATTCTGCTTGGTATTGCGTTCTTATGAACTCACTATAATGTCAGTGAGACTTTCTTGAATCAGATCTCTTCAATTATACCATGTTAACCATTGGTCTTCAACCAGAAATACTCAAGATGATAGAATCCTCACGACGAATCGTATTCCAAAAATAGAACCAATAAGGTAGAACCCAGAGAGAACCAGGTAATAATCAATTACCTTCATTATGATCATTATCACGAGTCTCGTTGTATATATGTGTAAGTCAACCTTGTAGGACTTGCTTCCCACGATGAACAATTTTAATTTCCAAAAATAAAATTCTTCTTAAAATATTTTCCAAAATATAAAAATCTTTATCCAAAATAATATATTCAAATAAAAACTAATAATTTAAAATAATTCAATTTCGTAAATAAATGTTTTCTTACCATAACAAATAGGACACTAATCCTATTCCGACCGGATTTCTTGCAAGAGCTTCTTTACCGTTTCGCTAACCGCATTTTGATCCTGAGGTTGGAGCAAGATATTCCCGGGGGACGAGAGGGCGGAGACAATTTCACCTTACGTTTCAAAAAAGTACTTTCTAATGCTTTAGATTTATGAAATATTCCATACGTTTTTGTTTTGGCTAAAGGCCGGCCTTTTTAGACGCGGGGGACCATTTCGCATCTCATCACAATCTCACGGCGCAAAACATTCCATTCTCGTCATGAGCCTTTCTGGAGGCCTTTCAGAATTTTGGGAAATATCATTTCCTTACGGTTGAAAGTGTCTCAAAGATCTTCAGGGGAATTAAGCGGAAACGAACATCAAAACCCTTCAAGGAGTTTTCGTATGCCCTCTGTTTCGTAGCTGCTTTCAGGAATAAAAAGCTAGAGCCAATTTGAGGGGGCCGCCCCCTCATTCTCTGCCGGTCACTTCCCATCTTTCACACCCCCCACCCCTCTACCAAAATGGACCATACATAAAGCCCTCCTCCAAAAAATCTCGGGAACTCTTTTTCAAGCGGAGTCTGCCGCACCCACCCTCCTCTCGCCCACGCCTACTATTAAAAAACACCACCCAAACGCCAAAAACACTTCGGTGCATCCAACCAGCCCCGATTTCCTCCTTGCCCTCGTCTAAACACCACCGCACTTTCTCCTCGCGTCCGCCTCCTTCGTCCGCCCGCTGCCCCCTCTGTTTCGCTGTATATCATTCTTTTTCCCTCACCAACAACTCCCGTCTCTCCTCACATTTTCCAACCGCCTTCCCGACTGCAACACCGACACCTTTCTACCCAACGACTCTCTTTTCTTCTCCCCGAAACTGACGCGGTGTCTATATATCCTCCTGCGAAAATCATGCCATCCACGCATCCCAGGCGTCCCACCCATTTACATCCCCCTACCACCACACACCATACGTCCTACAAACAGTACCTTTTTCATTTTCGTTTGACAGTTTTGTGTGCCGGCGTCTGAATTCACTCTAGCTTTGTCCCATATTTTTCCAACACCCCCTACAATGATTATTTTTTGGACTTTTGAAATCAATGAAAAATTGCCGGACTAGGGGAACAAATCACTCAATGGTTCTAATAAAAGACGGAATATGAAAAACCAATACAAAACGTAGAGACAAGTCAATGCCAAAATAAAATGAAGTCGAAATGTCCGAACAGGGAACAAAATATGGTGACAAAAAAAGACCAAAATGTCCCGCCCCGATCAGAACAATGTTCAGAAAAGACGAATTTTCGTCCGACAGGACAAATTGTCGAAAAAAGAGGGGGGACCCATAAAATGGTCCAAGGAGTGTTTTCTTATGCAATGTGACGGAGCTCGCTTAAGGTTAATGGATATGCCTAATATATCCGAACCTCCAATATCACAAGTAGTCCAAAACTACGGGCTATAGAGTGTATATAAGTATAGGATTTATATATTTATATATATATATAATATTAATATTATAATTATTATATATTTATGAATTATTAAAATTTATTGGCTAAATAGCTACAATATATAATCAAATATGATATTATTTCTTAATATTATATTTATTATATTCTATTATTATTATATATAGGTAATTTCGGTATATATTCTGTAGTTTTTTATTCAGTTGCTAAATACCAATTTTTTTTATCCTCTAGGTTTCTCCCAGTCCGTCGATTATTATCCAAATTTTCCGTAATACTATTCATCCATACTTTTCCATCATGATCCATTAAACCACTTATCAAGATCGTACTTTTACTCTTTATTTCTTTTATTTTACCAGTACTCACGGGTCGGACTCTCTTAAATACTGTTCAATTCCTCAATTTTATCATTATTCTATATCAACCTTAACATCCCCCTAAAGCTATGTCTATCTTGAACTACTATTACTTTAGATTATACTCTCTTATTATTCTCAGACCTATAGTCAATCACTTTACTTATAAGATAAACACTAGTAACAAACATCCTCAAATATATATAATTTATATTAGTATATTATAGATATATATATTATTATATTATATATATTATAATTAATTTATATATTTATATATAATATATTTAATATATATAGATAATTATATATAGAATTTATATAATATTATATATAAATTATATTATATATATCTATAATATATTTTCCAGAGGTTGAGTCGGTAAATTTTAATAAAGGGGGGTCGGATCATTATGTGTAATTTTTACCAAGTATTAGGGTGGTTAATTTTATGATAGAAGGTGTGGTATCGGAGTTCGAAAATTGAACCGACTCCACAACCCTGTTTTGTCACCTTATCAAAATAGCCTGCTCGAACGAGGTGTCTCCAAAAATCAATCAATTCAGAAACGGGATTATTGATTGATATGTTTATCATTTTGCCATAATAAAGCTCCAATTCATATCTCTTTTTCACAATTTCATCACCCGAACATTCAGATTATTATTTTAATTTAATATTATATATATATATTATATATATATATATATATAATTATATATATATATTAATTTATATATTATATATTAATTATATATATTATATTTAGTATAGAATATATATATATTTGTATACTTATTAATGACTAATACACATAATATAATATTTGAGTGGTATTTGATTTACGCTGTTTAATACTTATTTAGATAGTTGAGACGTATGTGCTTGGAATAAGAGGTATTAGATATTTCTTTTTTAAAAACTTGTTAAATATGTACACGTGTGCATATAAAATAGGGACGAGGTTTATGGATGTTAGGAAATTGATAATATATGTAGGAAGATAAAAATGTATGGCACAAGAACCAACCAGTGACCGTGAGTGGTTGTAAATAAAAAAAAATTATTCTTTAAATACATAAACCTATCAAATAAAAAGCATCTGATTAGTGATGATAGTCGGTGTAACTATACCAGGTTGGAGATAGAAGGAAAAAATTGGATTATCAGTTAAAGGTAATGACCACGGGAGGAGAGAGAGAATATGAGTATTGGCAAGGAGAGAAGAAAATTGTACATAATTAGTCGAGTGAATGGCGGGTTTGATAGGGTATGGTTGACATCCTGGGCCAAGGGATGAACATCCATTACATATGTATCGAGTATATTCCATAGTGAGTGGTTTCTCGCGGTTCCGGGAAAGCTTCTTATGGTGAATTTTCTGACTGCGTGACGAATATTCTTCAGTAAAACAAACATATATAAGGGGGCCTGGTCAAGAGAATGAACTTGGAGCTTTCTCCGCTCCAAGTAAGTCCTATATTTTTATTTCTACTTTTCTGTTTTCTCTTTCAATGCTACGCACATTACCCCAGTCTTGGGGAAGCAAGGTGGGTAAATATCTTAATTTTATATATATAATAATTAATATATATATATATATATTAATATATTATATATATATATTAATGATATATTATTAATTATTTATTATATAATTATATAATTAATTATATATATATAAATTATATATATATTTACAATGGCCGATGCCAGAAAAAATAATTTTACGGTGGTTTTAGATTATATATATATAATATATATATTATTAATTAATGTCATTTATATATATCACTGAGTATATATAATAATATAAATCTCAATATATAAAATTATCATATAATATTAATATATAATATAATAGTATTATTAATAATATTTCCATAAATATATATATATAAGATTATAATAAAATTCCCAGTCTGGCCGCTCACCCCCTTGATACGGTCTGGAGGCTGGCTTGCTCGGGACCGCTGACAATGGGCGGGATTAGGTATACAACTATGCCCTAGCCCTTCTAGCGCACCTAGAAGCGAAGAAAAGCGATTTTTTTATCCTCCAGTGAGAGCTAACAATGGACGCCACAATGACCACCTCTTATCACTTCCGAATGTGGGGGCATTCTGGCGTTCATCGTGTTGAAGGTGTGGCCGCCGGATATAACATTGTTCGTGAATTCCGGCCACGACCCACAAGCACCCCGGATTTATGGTCTTTTCCTGAAACCCCTCATGGAAACATCTTATAATAAAGACTCCCCGGGCCGCTTAGTCGCGAGTCCCCAAGCACAAAAACGATCATAGGCTACAGAGCACCATGAGAGGACCTTTTTAACTAAATTATAAGTTATTACACATGGATAACCTACGAAGACCTCGGAACCTAAATGGATTTAAAGATTTCCCGAACCTGACTATTAAATGGACTTACCTGCATCTATTGGAATTGCGACTTCAACATATATGCCGTGTATCTTCCATCACTTACACACGTGAAGGCCTCTCCGTCTCCGCGATCAGTCGCCGGTCTCATGCACGCCTCTCCGCACCCATGACTCTAAAACGAATCGGGCTAATCCCGGCAAAAAAACCTCGTCACAGTCGCTTTTCATTTTTGACAATCACCATATCTGCAACACCCCTCCCAGAGAATCTCAGAGCAATTACAATCATATTCCAGAGTTATATCACATACTGCATCCACAACCTTCCAAAGCTCTTACTGAGCACAGAACCATTCTCAGCGATGCACTTGAAAAGTATTTTAGGCGTTGAAATCCTCCAGTCACATTAATGAGCAAATGGGTCCATTCTCTTACAAGCTGCTACCCGAAATCAAAATCTCTTACTTGCTGACATCCTTAACGTCTCTCGCAGAAATATTCCTCTATTCTACTACCCGATTGAAATAAGAACCAACAGCGAGTACTAAAGCCACTATTTTACAGATTACTAACAGGAAACGAAGAATACAGCTGTCACATCAATGGAAATCTCCAACAGAAAAGATTTCCGTTAACAAAATCGTTTATAGATGTCCCCACTCGTCGGAGCGAGCACGTCGGCTGTGACAAATCTATATCCTCACAGATTTTGTAACTGCTGAAACCATTTAATATCCCTTTATCCACCATAATCAAAGGTCAAAACATAAAGGTTTTAACAAGCCACAAGGCTGTATCCGCACGTTTGTCCTCGACCCATAGCGTTCTTTACTGTCGAACGTTTGGCCGCATAACCGCGCAAACAAAAAACTTGATAGTGGACGCGGATGAAATATGCCCAGGTCTCGGGAACTTATTCACACTCCCTAGTGAAAATACCCCTAAGCTGTAGAAGATCTCGTAGGCAGGACCACATAGGTGCTTCTTCATTTCAAATACCCATCATATACCTGTATTGAAACAGAGGATTTTGGAATTATGTACCATACACAAAAAGGACAGCGCAGGCAAGAGAATTGACCAAGCGCCCATTTGATTAAATCATATCCTAGCAAGACCAAAGCGATCCTAGCCACAATCACTCTGCCCCACACGTCCTCGCGTGTCCTAATCCACCGCACATCAAACACAAACCCCATCCTAGTAGAAATTCTCTCCCAAATCGAGGCGAAACTCAGCAGCTACTGTATCCTGTCACTGTATTCTATCTGCCTGTATTGCCCACGCCACCGACTCCTCAAATTGAACAAAAGAAGCCCTTGACCCAATCTCTTGCCCAAAAAGCCATTAACAACCCTATCCCGAGGAGACTAACCTTCAACAAACCAGCAATGAAACTGAGCTGGTTCATCCAACACAAATCTTGGAATAACACTTCTATTTCAACACACCTGTTTCCCATGCCCAACCATCTAGTCTCCAAACTTATGTAAGAGGGACTGTCTTCTTTGTCCTTGATTCGCCTCCCCCCGTTACTCATAATTCGGAACCTGCAATTTACAGATGTCCCAACTTACTGTGCAAACGAAGAAAGCAATAAAAAAGCTACAATAATTATTCTGTTTAAAACACAGAGTCGTCCGAGATGTCTAAACCAAAAAACACTAAAAATACAAGACCTAACAATCTCAGTTACGTAACAGAATTCTTATTTTTCAGAAAGACCTCGCCATTAATCCAACTCTAAGGGACAAAAGCATATTCTACGTATTAAATTAGATTTAACCCCAAAGCCCCATATCTCATATGCTATTTGACAGTCCTACCCCAGGATGACCAATCTTAATAGTTTGAGGGACCGAAAATTTCTAAGCTCTTCCATATCCTTCCTATTAATTTTCCTTCTGCTGATTATTTTTCTCCGCATCTCCAGCGCTTCCCCAATGGAATTACTATATCCTTACACAGATCAGAAATTTGAATAAAGGTGCCCAAAGGGAGCTTTTGATGTGATGAACACTCTCTTTCTAATACTTCGCGGCTCCTAAGAATAAGGCGAATGGAAGGACTGTCCAATCGCAATACGCCGCGAAGCGCTCATCTGAAAACGCTCTTACCTGGTCTCTGAGTGCGAAGCAGAAGGAGACCCAGATGTGTTCCCCTCCCCTAAGCGTAGAATTCGTTACCATCTCCCAAAATCACTTCCCACGACGAATTTCTATTTTTGAACCAAATGTTTACTAGCAATACGCAGAGCTTATCGGACCTTGTATCAAAGCCGAACGAATCCCCAATATTGTGTTCTGGAGATCTCTTTATCGACTCCTCAATTCTCCTTCTTCAAAAAGATGACAACCTTCCCCGCTTGTAACACTTCTCTTTTCGCCAGTTCACATGGAACAAGCAACTACCAACATTTCCCTTACTACATTTTGCTGAATTCCCTTACTTGCAGATACTGATTCCACTCCCATTAATAAACAAGAGCATTTTGGTTGCTTTTCTATTGACCAATCAAACGCCACATAATAATGTGTTGACCTTGGTTGAACTCAATATATCTCGCATTCATGGCGAAATCCCCCCACCCCCTAGATTAAAAATAATCTTGCAAAACTCTCCTCTTCCATTAAAGTGATTAGTCTGTCTATAAACAGGAAATCTACTGGTGTATGACTATTTTGTAAACCACCAAGGATTTGTAGCTATCTCCTCTCGTAGATCCATCATGCTCTATTCGTTCCTCTCCATTTGAACTCTACCTCCGAATACTACCCTAATACATAGTAGACACTAGTCTCAAAAAGATCATCATCATATACATTTACAACGCGAATACAGCACGTCCACCTTTCCTTCAAAATGAATTGTCGTGGCGGACGATTCTAATTTTGAAGAAACGGTTGTTCACAATACTAATAAGACATATGCTTACCATTGACCAAAGATCATTATGTTTGCAAGAGACTTCGGAGAGACTATCTTCATTTGCGTGAGCTTCTATTACAACCGTCCGAAATTAATATTATATTCGCACTCTTAATCTCTATTAGAATCAATAAGTTGTGCTAATGATGAGGTGAGTCTTTCGGGTGTATACTTCAATTCCATATAATCTTCCTTCCTGTAGTTCCAGGTCCCCCCTTGAAACTAAACTTCAGTGGCAGTAGCAAGCACGAATTCATTGTCTAACCCATCTTACTATCTGCTCAATCTACTTGGCTCCGAAGTGGTCAATTTACTAAAGGTCGTACTTTACTTAGCTAGATCTTTTTTTCAACAACGTCCCTTTCTCTCTGTTGAGTATCATTTTCGTTAACAAGGAGACTTCAATCCTCCGCCGACCCTTATGGCGCGACTATGTCACTTCATGTAAGCTCCAAATATCCTTGCAGATCTTCTTATCCTCCTTTCCCTGATGCCTTAACACCTATACCGCCGTACATATTATGAACGTCGAAGATACATCAACACTTCTTCCTGTATTTTACGATATTCCTTTTTTGTTACCCATATCCTTTATGGTATTCGCTTTGATTTATTTATCTTACGGCACCGTATCTCTATTTCCCCCATGAAGCTTTAAATGAAGCTTGCACGGTTACCTAGCCTATGAGTTTAAAAATCTCTATAACTCCACAGCTTGAGCCTTGTACCGAGTTACCGAGCTGAGTACAGGTCTCCTTTTTATCTAGATATCTACAAGCTAATCCCTTATTCTTCCCTTTTCAAATAACCGGATTTCGACTAAGGATAGATCCTTCGCTTCATATATCACAGAGGCAAGTCAGCAAGCACAGTCGTCATCTCGGGGCAGCGGTAAGGCTCTGCATTTTTTCCGCAATCTTCCGCAAGGCAAGCGGATCCTGGGCAAACCCCCCTTGAGTTGCTCAAAGGCGCACAGGCTAACCGCGATAAAAGAACTCTACAGGCAATACAAAAAGAAGCACCGTACCCTACTTCTCAAACATATCATTTTTACAGCAGCTGCCCGGCAAGATCTCGGCGAATTCTATAATCCTACATATCACGTAAACGTATACATTTTTCGGAAGTCTTACATTTCAACTGTTAACTCCACAACTCCTCTTCCTATTAGTGTGGGACAGATTTACACAGTTATAATATCTCGTCGCCATTCCAACATCAAACTCACCCAACAGTTCCTCCGTTAGGGGGTGGAACATCTATATTAAGCTTGGTGCCGAGTCAGCATCTCCGCTCCTTTGCTGTTCTGTTGCAGAATGCTATTAGTTATAGTTTCGCTAGCCACTCGATTCTTTCCGCTATCCTGTAGCCTTTCAAAATATTGAGAACTAACACTGCACTGCCAGAACTTTTTCAACAGCCGAAGGGGAAATCATACCTGACAACCGTCTTTTGTTACACTTAGCAAGAGATTACAAAGAACTGCGACATGTGACGTAGTGGCTCACAAAGACGTGGCTCTTTTGGTCCAGAGACATGGATGTCGATATTTATATGCCAATTCTCCGTCAATATACAAAAACTCGGCATCAGCATTTGTCAGATCATTAGGTTGATAACAGAAATCGGAATTCGAATCCTTTTCCCATACATAGTATCTTATCTACAGTCTTTTGTAATTCCTATCCCCCAAAACCTGAAAGAGATCACAGAAGCTGCGGTGGATAACCAAAGTACCAATTTCACCTGAACCTGCGCATACTCATTGAAATTAGAGTAGGACGAAAACTAGGGTCAGGCCGCTTTCTCCCTCGTTCGGGAGTAGTCCCCCAAACTTTTTCAAATTCCAGTTGAGGCTTTCGCCAAATAACTTCGGATCCGCGAAACACTCTTGTATTAAAGACTAGACGCGGAATGACATCTGGGAAGCCTTACTCAAAACTAGATATTTTTAGTATGGGTGTGATGGTTCTTGTGTCTTCTTTGACCTGAAGAGAGAGGCTTAACGACATCTATATCGTGTGATAACTTGATCCTTCATTAAGATCTCACATTTCGCATTGACCGGTTTTCAAGCGGGAACAAAAATCTCCTCTTTTCTTAAATTCTTTTGTCAAAACAGACCCATCCAAGTTCAGGTATACTGCTATTCTGTCACGTCCACATATTACTCTGGATAGAAGGAACTGTTTCCGCAGTGTTACTCGTTTCTAAGATTTGTACTACAATATTTGCTATCTCGGATTATTAATGGATCATTTTTACCTTTTATCTTAATCCCAGGGCGCGACTGTTCAATTTTGTCCTATGTTGATGACCTGCGTTAATAAATCTAGAGCGGTACCAAGCTGCCTTTCTCGAAAACAGCAACATTCAACTATAGCTATTGAAGAATATTTTCACAAAATCGTTGGGCTTAAACTTACCCGTTTGGCTTTCCATTTATCTCCACCAAAACCTCAGCAGTGCTTTCAAGAAAAAAGGAACTCGATAAACTTGCCACCTTCTTTTCCAGCGAACCTTAACCCGATATATGTGTCGCCTAATTCATGTTACTTCACAGGTCAACATTTCTTAGGCTTATCCTAGATGATCCACTATTAACATTAGCACCAGAATATTAAACACCTTAAAGAACAAGCTGTTACATCGCGCCCTGAACCTGAATGTACGTTATCTCGTCTATCAAAATCTGAGTGCTGATCGCAAAATCATCTTTTACGGCTTTATGTGAACCCAAATCCGATCGAAATCCCTATGGATTAGGATGTTGCTGTATTATGGTCAAGGCATCCACACACACTACGGCCTTATCTATCTCTATATCAAATTCCAAAAGCGAAAATCGAATCCAGTTATCTCCCCGGAGCTTCGAGCCATGAAGTGTGAATCCAATGCTGATTCCACTCTCTCTTCGAAGAGAATTTATCATTCGTGCACAAGTTATATCTTCGTTTTCAAACCCCATACCAACTACCGTCTGCTCTTGACACCGATTCTCAGATGTACCATTCAAGAATCCTAAATTACTGGTCCACTTTGCAAAGTACTGGTTCATTAAACATAAAACTTTTAATTCCTCAACATCCCTTTTCAATAAGTGCTGCGCTTATCTTTTACGAAGGGTACACACCTTTGCCATTCCCCTCTCCTACCATTTGCTTGGCTCTTACCTCTCCTCCAATCATAGCCCATTCCTGACTGCCTTGTATAAAAGCATCAATTCCTGTCCATTCCGCAGCGTTCATCGAGTTGAATATACTCGTGTTACGAGACAGCTCTTAAAACAGGAAAGTTTGGGCGCATGCTCTTTCTTTTCCTTCCACCCTATACCACCAATTTACTCTCTTCCCTCCCTTTTATGCTTCAAATTTTAACAGCAGAGTTAACGCCAGCCTGCTATAATGAGATTGCCACTACTCGGTCAGAAATTCAAATACCTTAACCAATATCACTCATATGTCGTTTATTCAGAATTCGCTTAGCGCGCTACAAAAGACCGCTTAAAACCCGACTTAATTAATAAAAAACGCAAATTCCGAGCTGTCCAACATATATTCTTCGGTCTGCTTCCACTCCCCGTAAGAAACAAACTTTTAGGTTGACTCACGCGCACGATTTTAGGAGTGTATAAGCTGGCAAATGACAATCGCTGACCATGAGGCTCAAAAATGGCTCGCTCTCTCTTGTGCTCGAGTGTTGCCAGGGTTACCTCCGGATGCCATTCACAAGGCCGTCTCCAATCAACTGATACTTAATTCCTGCTTCCGATCAGGGCTTTCGATCTTGTTTGGCAAGAAGTGCTGACGAGGTGAACGCGGGAGAAACAAAGCCAACATTGGAGTGAAATGTCTTTCACTCCACACAGACGAGATAAAGTGCCATACATGGTATACTTGCAACCCCTCCGTATTGACCACACTAATATCATCTCACAGTCAACTATCATGCCAGGTAGACCCTCCTCCCATTTAGCTAGAATATTTGCCCGTCGCCAAACACCCCAATCTGTTCATCATATCTTCATGGATTGTTCCCAAAGTTGAAAGGAAACCCCCCCCCCCCACCCCTTTTATTTCCCCCCCAGCGCGCTATGTCGTTATTTTTCCCTACTTTACTAGGTATCCCTAGAACACCTATCTAAAAAATCCCATATACTTATCTAGAATACTTCCCGCTTCAGCAGTAACTTCACATATTTTCTATGTATCTTCAAGAACTGAAGATGCTATCTGAAGAAATCTATCCTTTTGTTAAATAAAATATTTATAGCCTACTTTCAAGATACGCAATGAGCTTCTTTCATGTTTTTTTTTTTGACTGACTGAATATTCAATTTTAACATTCAAATCTTTCTTTGACATTGAAAAGCATATATATGACAGGGCCCTCCCATGTGTGCGTTTTTTCAGCCACAGAGTTGTGGTTCCTCCCCCATTGAGCCGTGGTGTTCCGTACACGCACTCAATAAAATATGTAGTATATATTATTTAGTATTATAGGACTAAAATTTCAATGATCATTTTTCCACTATTTATCTATATCATATATATATAATGTTGATTTCACTAGTATTTTTAAGCATATTTATCTATAGTAGGATATATAGTATATATAATATAATATATATAGGTAAATATAAAATAATAAATTCTATAGATTTTATATAATAAATGATATATTATATATTAATAATTATATATACATAAAGCTATACAAATAACATATAATATATAATATATATATATATTATATATATATATAGAGCGGTTGGCTTTAGCGCTGAGCATTATATTTCCTATATATATAATATATATATGTATTATAGTAATCTAATTACTATATATTATATTATATATATACCATAGATATATATATAGTTATATAACTACTATATATATACCTATAATAGTATATATATATAATATTATACACTATATTATTATATTATCATTATACTTCAATATATTATCTAAGCAAAATTAATAGTTACATTAATAGTAATTTATTATAAAAAAAAAAAATCATTTAGATAAATATAAAAAATCTCAATTGTTCACTCTTAACCAAAATGATGATAAATCTCCCTCCCCCGTCGTTATATATTGGATGAAAGCTATGATGATACTCATTAAAGCCATTCTGTTAGATTTTCTTCTTCCTGTAGAATTGTAAAGAAAATATGTTATGAGCTTATTGAGACACTATTTCAGCAATAGATAATATTTGTAGGAGATTCTCACGTTCTTGAAGGTAATATAAGTAGTTTTTAGCTTCATCCAACAAATCTTAAATATGACATTGTCACATTAATCAAATATGTAATAATTTAGGTTAGTTCAGGCATGTTTACTTAAGAAATAAAAAGTCTCTATGCATAAAACTGTACCTCATACTTAGCTAATATGACTCATGTTTGATAGAAACTTTCATCGTCTACATACTCTATTTAAAAAGATTCAGCAAGAAAACTAATATGTCAATTGCCCTATAATTTTTATCATCTTAAACCTGATGTTCTGCCTACAAAAAAGCGATTACATAACTTTTTTATCGGCAGAAACAGAAGGTATTCTCAGTAACTTCTCAAAATAGTTTGAAAATTTTACGTTATTCTGTATGAGTTTGCTTGAAAAAATCACTTTGCTAAGAACCATATCAATACATTCACATATTTCAATCGCGTTAAGACGCGTTGCTGTCACTAATATGGAGAATGCAATGTAATAAATACATAATGGAAGAACTGTTGATTGAAGGAGAAGAACACAGTAAAAGACATAAATAAATCTAAAGCCTTATAATAAACTTTCACTTATAACATAAATTTTTGAAAATATATCTAAGTTTTTGAAGAAAAAGGTTAAATATCTATGATCCATTCAAAGCTCCTCAATTAACTCACACAATGCTTAAAAAATGCATACATCAACTAACCTATTCATCGAAATTTTCTCACAGTCTCTTTGTTTCGTCCATTCGATGAAGGAGTTTTGGCCTGTTTGTTAGGGGTGAGCTTTCATTATTCGGTAGTTGAAGTAATGGACAGGACAATTCTGAGCATAGAAAATTGCATTTGATTGGGCCAGTAGGAGTGAAAATGACAGTGAAAGTCTTGGTGTGAAAAACAAAAAAAAAAAGTAAAAAAAGCAACCTATAAAAAGTATATCGGAGGTCTGAAAGCTTCAGATTTCAGATTTAACATTCTCATAAAAACATTATTCGATCATTGCTATGAAACCATTGAGTATCGTGATAAGGTACAATTCTAAAGTGTTTAATATTTTTATCAAAGTTTCCTAGTATTACCTCCAAAGATAATTATAAGAGAACAAAGAACAGTCTAGAAGCTCCACTATGCCTATCGAGATGTGTCCCAGTCAAGGCCTGCAATAATTTAATCAAAATACATCCCATCGACCAGACATATACATACCTACATCACACTCCATAAGGGCGTCCTCCTGAAACGAAGAATACATATATACGCCAACTACTACCAAAAGCCAAAAAACTATAGCCAAGGTTCCATGCTACCCGAATACAAGCTTTTAAATAATCTAATTATACTGGTTGAGCTACAATAATGAGTTTACTTTAAATAATTGTAAGTAGAGAAAATAATACCAGGTTTTCTTAACTGGAATCCTTTTTACTAAGATGCCTCCAACCATCATTATACCTATCCAATCCTTTTATAAATGTTTCAATCGGGTCACATTCAAAAACCTCCTGCAGGAAACCATTCCAAAAATTTTTAACCACTATTACAGAATGAATGTTTAATTACTTAACTACAACACGTCTTCCTAATTTCTTATTTTGTCCCCTGGTTCTCCCTTTTGTGGACTACTATAAAGAATTTATTTAGTCTCAAGTTACTTATATGTATATAATGTAAAAATTAATAGACCTTTCCTTAAAAAAAGCGACCTTTCGTAAAAAAAAAAACAAATTTCCTAAAACACAGACAGTTCACCCCTCATAGCTCTTACCCCAAACCCAAGAAATCATCCTTGTTGTACTACGTTACACTCTCTCCACCCTTATACCTAGGTCTTTTTTCTAAATACTTGCCAATACATGTGTCGCAGAACCCGTTTATAAAACAAAAAATAAAGACATTATTTTATTTACAATTTCATTCAAATGACAGAAAAAATCTAAATAAAGTGAGTATGTTCATATAACGTAACGTACTGCGAAAGATATAAATAAAAATATTTTAAGTGTATAGAACATTTAAAATTATGAGTCTAGCAAACCCTTACATATGCTAAAGAGTCGGAAAGAGAATCTCGTACTGTTTAGGTATACCATTATGAGGGTACTTATATATCATGAGTGCAGACCGGAATTTCGAGTCAGCTGTTCCGAAGAACGTATCGAAATGGCGAAAACGATAATATATGATTCAATCCACATTGTAATGAACTAACTATGAATGATACATGAATTACTCAATTGAGTCTACATGGCTTATTTTCATTCTTTATTGTTCAATTTGATTATTTATCACCAATTCTTTGTTATCTAAGAGTGAGTATATTTATTTATTTGCTAGAATGAGAGAGAGCGACTATTTTGGTCGTCGAGATTCCGATTAGCCGGCTTGCGTTCCTTCAGAGCAACCATATGATCATTATAAGAAGGCCTTAAAAATGGCCGTCTAACATATTTTAATTTCTGTAATTACCGCGAGCCGCCGAAGTATTGAGCAAAGAATGTATCCCGTCTATTCTACGGACTGTAGAATCTGTAAAAAAATCAGCTGCTATCTGCTGTTTTAGGGCTTCGATCTCCTAGATATTGAGCGTGGCGCGCGTTAGTGCTTCTTACGACAGAGACTCAAAATTTAATATGAGGGATGTCTCTTTGCTATCAGATGACCGGCTCTCAGACTGGAAGAAAATTCCATTGAGGCTATCTGATGACTGTGACATTGAGAGTAATCTTGTCACCTGTAGTGCTTGCGAGAAAAAAACGCATGGATGTTAACTCTGCGCCCAGTCGTAAAAAGAATATTTCACGCGTCAATGAAAATACGTAATACGATCTTAAGAAGCCGGCCTCGGATATCGTTTCCTCAATGAGAACCAGATGTTCAATCACGGTCACGCCCAGGATAACCCCCCCCACCCCCCCGCCCCGCCCCCCCCCCTTTACGATTTCCGTTTTTCTACCCGGGACGCCCCTCATGCTCTAGTTCTGAAGACGAATTCGAATTTCTTCTATTCCCGGCCGTGCTTTCCAGACGTCTTGCATTATACTGATGCGATGTCTAGGAAGCATTTTTATGAACTCTATCCAAGCCGAGTTTTCGTGGCTCCCGTCCTAGGCGAGCCGAGAGGGGAGGCAGTGGTAGTGCTCGGGGGAGGGAATTCTGTCCCTGTTACAGCCAGTGTTGTGTGTGCCATGAAACCGGTAGCCTGGTCTCCAGGCGGCCGACCCAAAGGGTGTTTCTCCCCTATCGGCAGCTCTTCCCCGGCGTTCCGGAAGTCTTGTTGGGTGATCCTGTCGAGCATGCCGACCCTTATTGTCGATCCAGAGGGAACGGCCGGTATATACTGCAGTGACTCATCTGTTTTCGATAAGGGGATGGTGACAGTTGAGTAAGCGTCGCTAGTGTGTCTTTGGAGACCGTTACCTCCGTTGGTCTGTCATGTCGAGAGCGTCCGGAGATATCGTAGATCTGTGACGAGTCATTTTGAGGAGGAGACTTGTCTCGACAATGGCTGCCTTTCCACTAGTCGCTCCCCTGTGCTGACCCGTGCGAAACAACACGGCACAGGATCTTGTTTGATACACATATAGTTCATCGAAGAAGGGTGGCTCTTCCGAATGGTCGGGTTCCCTGGGGGCTTTAAACCTGACTGGTTGAGTCGGTGGCGGAGAGTCCGGTGGAGACGGAGTGGGGCCTTGCTTCCTGGGCGGATTCTTCTTCTGGAATCTGCCCGGGTATTATTGCTCTAAGGTCGGAGAAGAAGTTGAGTAGGAGGGAGTTAGTTACCGAAGGCCTTGAGCATGGCGGTAAGAATAGAAGCTCCAGTTTTATTCTGAAGGTTCTGAGAGGGTCTATTGACTGCCATGGGCGGCACGTCTGCGGTCGCCGGGATCTATCCTTAAACGGGCCCCAAAAATGTTACAAGTTCATGAGGGAGCAGAAAAGACATCCTACAAGCCTATGTAAATCTTTATGTATTTGTTGACCCCTTGATGAATGTAATCGTTGCGGGATCTCACCAGTGCGATGAATCATGCACCGTCCTTTATCTAAACATGGAAAACGTCCTTTCCCTATAGTACTATTTCCTTAATATTCGCACCGCATGATATTAAATTCAAATGAGTATGTCGTCCCCTATTTGTTTCTATTAATTATTCCTCGTACACTAGTACTTGGTGTTTAATTTTTAAAAAAGAAATATTTTGTAATAAATTTTTTTTTTACTAATTCTGTTGTTTCGAAAGTAAATATCTTACATTTTACTGTAATACGTTAACATTGTTCTTTTCGATAGAGAATAAAAAAAGGAAAAAACAACGTTTTGATAAAAAAACTATTTCGTAATATATGAGAAAAAAGAAAAATAAATGATAAAATATTTCTGGGATATATAAAAAAAAAATGATTATTAAAAAGCTTTAGTGTAGTATCCTAATAGTATGGAAAAAAAAAATAATAAATAAAAAGACTATGTTCTATATTATGAAAAAAAAAAAGAAAAAAAAAAGGATTTTGAAAAAATAAAATCCTTAAAATGTCCTTCTAAAAATATTTTTAATTATTTTGAATATTCTCTGAACATTTATATCCAAAATGAAACTTTGACTTACATATCAAGCATTCCATTTTATTACCAAACTTATCTCTTATATTCAATCTCTTACCATCTACCCACTGCTCTCTCTCTCTCTCTGGTTGCCGCTTTTGCTGATGACTGGGTGAGGATTGGCGATGTTGACAAAAGTGCACCTTGTGTGATCTCAATTTATATGTCTTTTCCTGCTTCTGAGAAAATCGAGGCCTATTTTCTGTGGGGTAGATAAGCTGTAACTGGACTGCTTGCCATTTTCATTGTTTCCCTTTCCAGATTGTGCCCGTCTCAAGTGGGAGTACGGAAGATTGAAGATGTGCACGCGAGACAGTGGAAGGCTCAAGGGAGAGAACTTTATGTGTAGTGTGGGCAAAACTCAAGGAGCTAAATAAGCTAAGTTTAAATGTCATGCATATTCTATAGAATGTACATGACAACATTTTATTTCTTTAAATATTTATGAGCACCTTTCCTTTCTAGGTAGGTGGAAAAACAAATTAACAAAGTAAAACAATTTTTGGAAAGGATCTGTATTATAAAAATTTTATACATTTAGCAGCCAAGTATTCTGCTGCTGGCAAAAATCGGTATTAATTAAAATCTGTACCGTCAATTCATTGATTGAAGATTCCCCATATTAGGGTATGTCCAACTTCTTAACAATTAGTCATGTCTTTGTAATATTTGGCAATATATTGAATGGATAGTTTATGTATTACGCACGATCTCTGATAACTGCATTTTTGCAGGGATCCGGGCTTGAGTCTCAGTTTATCCGTGCTGGAGCACATGTGATCAATTCTTCCACTCATCCATCCAGAGATGAGAGAGAAAATTAATGAAAAGCAGATTGTAGAAATCTCTATGGCCGCTTTTATTTCACACCCTCTGTCATTAACAATCTGGTCCTAATAGCTTCGCCCCTGATAACTGGAGCTACGATCATATGAGAGGCGCTCTTATATTCTCCTCTTGCCGTGATCTTTTCCCCATATGGTCTATAACGTTGAATTTAATTACGTAATTAATCGTCTACATTAAATGAATTTAAATTCGACATAAAAATTTACAAATAGGCGAAGTTCTGTATTAATTATTTCCCGTATTTCTCAGTTAAATGTCGATTTTATATATATATAGTATATATAATAGAATATATTATATATATTTATAATTAAATTATAATACATATATATATATATATAATCATATTAATATATTATATATATTACTATAATATAAAATCTCTATATACTATATACCTATTATATTATAATATCATATTATATATTATAATGCGCTATTGACAAACCGATTATACATTTCTTAACTAAAAAAAATGTTCTCCGTCAACTAGTTTTGAAGAAGAAAATCACGAGTTTCCAAAAATTCCTGTTATATATTCTCAATATTATACATAATCTGTTCTATTTATTTTATAATAATTTTAAGGATGCTGATATTTGTTTTTGGTTTTTTCGTTCTTGTATTAATGTGAATTATCGCATATATTACACACGTTGTGTTTTGGGGGAATGTTTTGATACTATAACCTGATAATGTTTTTTTCTTTGGTCTATATAATGTAGTTTTTGATGATTCTCGATTGTGAACCGACTTAATTATTCTGAATAATTTTATGCTCAGTTGGCTATCAGTATCGCAGAGAGAATACAGTCATATTATATAGAAGTATTGATCTTCTGTAATTCGTTTTATTACCTCTACGACTAGTCAGCTGTTGATGTATCTCGCGACCTATACTTTGGAAAAAAACTACATTCAATTATATTAATTAATTTCATAACAATATTATATTATATTTTTTTTTATTCGAAAATCATTTTAGAAACCCAAATGTATATATCGATTTTTTTTAAGATTATATATTTTTATTATGGAACTTGTGTGTCTGCGTTTTATTTCATAGATAGTCTCCTTAGTAACACATAGAGTATCCAGTGTTCTTTCGCTTCTTTTCTTTTATTCTGCAAAGAAAGAGTGTGCAACGGGCTGGAACTGGCGCTCTCTGGATCTGAAAATCAGATACGGATCCACTCTCTTTCCTTATTGAGCTTTCTGTCCTGTAGGGTTATTTCTTTCTTTTTTTTCGACCATTTGCCAGAGGTTTGGCCGCCCGGGTTCTTTGACCGCCCAACCCAAATTCTTACGTTTCAAAAGTAGTTTACATGGCTTAGAATTTATGAAATTTCCATTACGTCTTGCTAAGCCTTTTTAGAATGCCATAATTAGGACGTAACAACAGATATAAATATTTCTGATTATTCATTAGGAGCCTTTATCTTAAGCTGATTCAGAATTTGAACAAATTCCTTTACAGTTTTGAGAAGTTGTTTCTAATAGAAATTTACAGATCTAAGTATAGCGATATTCTCACATAAAGGTTAATATATTGTGAGTATGCCTGTTATACTGTGAATCATACCTGCAGATATTTAGTAAGAGTCTATAGATGGCCAGAATTTGATAGGAGCGTCATAATTTTGGGTCCCAGTTTTCCAAGCACTTCCTAACTACTTATATAATATATAGGAACATAGTAATAATTCGGAGTTAGAGTTATATTCAGTAAGTACCGAGTAATATTGTAATATATTAATTCCAGAGA
>JABUQX010125077.1:0-11636 GCA_015478945.1 Trachelipus rathkii
GAATTCTAAGTACCTGCAGCGGTGTTGAGGCGGCAGACTTGGGTTGTCACCCTCAGCCCTCAGGAGCTCCTGGAGATCCACAATCTCCAAGTCAGGATAATCAGGGTCCATAGGAAGGTTCTCCTGGTCCTGGTTGGACTCACCAAAGGCGTTGAAGGCTGCCACGTAGTTGGTGCCATTGTCCGTAGTGGTGGCCTTCACCTTACCGTGGATGCTAAACTCATGATGAATCTCTGTGATTAGTTTCCCCAGTAACTGGTGAGTTTGCCTTTCCTAAAGACAATAATTTTATTGTTTTAGTCTGTAAATTAAATAATATTTACACCTCATATGTTCTTATGGTTATGAGACTAAGGTATAAAATGACAAAATTTAACTTTTTAATTTTCTTACCTTCACCTCCCTGACCGCCAAAGTTGCATGGCACCTTTTGAGGTTGACCCTGTCAATCCAGTGGACTGTCATTCCCAAGAAGGACCTATTGTGGGCGGTCCAACTGTCGGCTGTAGTGGCCACCCACTTCTGGTGGAAGAGGTTGTTTATCAGTCGAGTCTTCCCCTTTTGCATCAGCTTTTCAATATCCCTGCTCAAAGTCCTCCTTGAGGTGGGATGAAACTCGGGATTAATGAGGTAAAACATCTCCTTCGTGTAAGGATCATCAGCTAAATCCAGTGGCATCATTGAATGAATGAACCACCTAATGATGAAAAAGTAATTAAGTTAATAAATCAATATATTTTAAATTTTTAATAAAAATATTTTTAAAACGTGAAGACGCTAAGTCGCTCATATACCTATTTAAAAAAAATTGAGTTCAATTAAAATAACTAATATTATGTTTCTGAATTTTTTCACCTGGTGTAACCTTGTCTTGCTCTCTGCTGGCTGAACTTTGACCTGAAGCTCTCATCCAGAGACATCTGACGCTTGCGAGACTCACTCTCCCTTGAACTGGAGCGACCGCGCTTGCTAAGCCCTTCAATGGCTGCAGAGAGGTGAGGGAGAAGGTCATTGTGCATCTGGTATATAAAAATAATACAAACTTTAATTACAAATTTTTTAATTTTCTTTGATAACATTTGTATAAAGTATCAAGACTTTATACAAGAGTGTTTAAATCTTGATAACTAATTAACTAGCAACACCAGTTAGTTGTTGTGATCTTATCTAAATTATTTAATTAATAATTATTTAAACTTACATGCTTGTAATGCTGCTTGAGGTGGGACCTTGTCTGGGTGCTGTAGGAAAGCCCCTTCTTCCCTTTGCAGGCAGGATGTTTACACTTGGCAACACCAGTGTGAATCTTCCTAAGAGACACCCCATCAACTTTCTCATCAGTCCTCAAAAATTTTTCAAAGATGAAGAAACTGAAATAAATAGAAGTTTTTAATTTTTTTGAATTTGACTATTGTAATTTCATATTTAAATGTTCAATCATGAAAAAATTCAAAAAAAGTTAATTTACTAGATTTTATTTAAAGATTTAATTTGGTTACTTTATAGTCTTTACTCTTTACTATGCTCTTTAGTCTTTAGTCTTTAGTCTTTACTATAGCATGGAGGCGAGTTTCTTACCTCTCAAGAGTGAGCAAATAGCTTTTCAACTCTTTGACGGCATCCTCGTTGCCCTCTTGGCCTTGGTTTCCAGGATCCCTCGTCTCCTCACAATCAAGGGTTACAGTGACAGGATCAGTAAGAGATCTTTGGCTGTCCATGTCACAGCTCTCATTTAAAATGGGAGAGCTGCTCCTTAAGCTACTACTGGCAGCGGCTGAACTGTCTCCAGAAACACCTCTGGTCCTAGTCACAAACTTATCCATGTATTTAATTATTTTAATAATTTTATGTTTATACTTTATACAAATTATTTAATTAAATTTCAGTATCTGATAAATTAATAAATCTAATTAATATATATATATATATATATATATATATATATATATATATATTATTAATTTTGTTATATATATATATTTTTTATTATTTTTTTATATACTATATACCTATATATATATATATATATATATATATTATATATATGATAATATATATATATATATATATATATATATTATATATATATATATATATATATATATATAATTATATATATATTATTATAATTATTATTTGTTTATATATTATTTTACTCATAGTAATTATTACTTTAGTTAACTATAACTATCCCGCCTAAAAGCGGGACTATGGTCACTATTACTTAATTACTTAGTAACATAATAATAATAATACCTAATTAATAAAATAATAACATGACAAGAACATCACAAAGGAATTTTGAATAAAACTGCGTGTTTAAAACAGGTTGCACTTTTCTTCTTTTAGCTTTTGACACATCTTATTCGTATTAGTATAGAACTAAGACTGAAAATATTATTACACACTTATCACTACAATGCCACGCCTTTTTCATACCAATATAAAACCCGTTTTCGAAAGTGACTTGTCATCAGGGAGAACGGAGTTAGGGTTCACTTAATTAATTTAAAAAAATTCCATAGCCGAAACGATAGCCGCGGAAAAATGCAGTGCGTCGTTGGCTTGTCCGACTATTTAAAAAAAAATTTCGGCTACGACTACGGCTATAAGAATTGATAGTGCGGCGTAGCCGATTAGCCGAAAATCGTTGCGGCATGCCCAGCTATGATATTTTGTTAAACAAAGTAAATGTATTGACGCAATGTAATAGATATATTTATATATATATAATATAATAATATATATATATATTATATGATATATATATATATTATAACTAATAGTATATTATATATATATATATATATAGTATATCTTTTAAATTTACTTCTTTATAGTATCTCGCCAATTTTCCATTTAAAGCTTAGAGACAAAAATAAAAATTTGTTTTGAAAGGAAAATAATTATAATCTAATGCTTTACTGATTACACTTTTGATTGTTAATTAAGGTATAAAATTTGGAGTTCTTGCAATTTATTGATCATTCTTGAGTTGTGAGAAAAAATAAAACTGGTTCTTTTAAACCTGATCGAACATTGCTTAGTGTGTAATTATTAAGGTTTTTATTATTTATTCAATTGAAAGTTCGCTAGACTTTCGTATTTTATATATATATATATATATTATATATATATAAAGTAATATATATAATATATATATATATATATATATATATATATATATATATATATATATATTATATATATATATATATATATATATATAGGGTGTTTCTTAAGTTCGTTTACAACGTCATAGGGTTCATAGAGGAGGTTGAGATGACCAACTTTTTCACGCGGCAAAAGTCAGGTAGGTTCACGGTTACCCTAGCGCAAAATAGGGCTCGATCATAGGAGTGCAGGTTTTGTTCCACAGTCTTACACACGCCTAGATGTGATACCCGAGAGGAATAACTAACAATCTATAGAGGCGTAACTTTTCTTCATTTATTAAAGGGGTAACCCTGGACGGCGGGTGGACCTACGTGATTTTTGCCATCTGGAAAAGTTGGTCATCTCGATATCCTTTTCAACTTCACTCCAAAGTGTAAAACGAAGCTTTAGAGAAACTATATTATATATATATATATATATAGAATATATATAGATATATGATAATTATATATATATATATATATATAATATTATATATAATATATATATATATATAATATAATATGATACACAATTTTAACATTGCATTAACCGTAATTAATTACGTTAGTAACTATTCTTTGTTTCTATTTATATATATATATATATAAATATATATATATAATATATATATATTATATAATATATATATAATTAATATATATATATAATAATATACTATATATAATTATATATTATTAGTATATATATATATATATTATATATATAATGTATAATGCTGTGTGTTTGAAAATAACAACTTTTTCATAGCATTAATATATTATTGGCAAACCAAGGAGTTTGAAACAAATATATTTAGACTCTTTATGCACATTCGGGAACTCATATTTGAAGAAAAAAAACTCTAAAAATATTGCACCATTAGTGATTCTCAAAACATCCAGTCGATTTTCCAAATTATCCCATGTACGCACCAGCATTTCCACATTAATTTGTTGAACAACAGCTGAGATTCCTGCTTTTAAATCGGTAGTTGTGTCACTAGGGTATTTATTGCAAACATCTTTGACGAACCGTCAGGACCAAAAAATACCATGATGTGATTGAATTGGAGGGAGATATAGGCGGCCAAGAAATTGAAACAGGTTGATTTGTTCAGGGACAATGTTCCCCATTTTCTGAACGGTTATCGATTGGCGTCTGAGAGTCCGAAGCTTAATTCCTTTTGAATGTACAAATGTCAGGGCAAATTAGATTACAAATGGTCTGCCTAAATATGACACCAAAGATTGGTTTTGTAAATTCGAGCTCTAACGTGTGTTAAAGGACTTTCCAATGAAGTTCGTGCGCTCTGCAGAAGACGGCTGACCCAACTGGGTTATGGAGCTTGTGTTAAGGCAAAAGGCTGCCATTTTGAAAGATTGTTGTATGTTTTGGTTGTGGATTATATCGTATAGATATGAAATTGAACTGCTTTTTTGTTTTTATTTGACACGATTATTTGTGTGTAATTATTTTTGGAAAGTACATATCATATATGGCATATATTGGAAATATATATATTATATATAATACTATATATATTATATATCTATATATAGTATATATATAATTATTATATAATTATATATATATATATATATAATAATATCATATACGAGTGCGGTCGGCATCGTTTGAATGAATGATAACAAAGTAAATATAAGAAGGAAAATACGTAAACTGAATTTCGCTTCTTGGTCAGAAGGGTTAAGAAGAGAGAGAGAAGAGAGAGAGAGAGAGAGAGAGAGAGAGAGAGAGAAGAGAGAGAGAGAGAGAGAGAGAGAGAGGAGAGAGAGAGAGAGAGAGAGAGAGAGAGAGGAGAGAGGAGAGAGAGGAGAGAGATGAGAAGAGAGAGAGAGTAGAGAGAGATAGAGAGAGAGGAGCAGTTTACTGATGGGGGAGAGGAGAGAGAGAGAGAGAGCAGAGAGAGAGGAGAGAAGAGAGAGAAAGAGAGAGGGGAAAGAGAGAGAGAGGGAGAAGGGGGGGGGACCAAAAGAGAGGGAGGGGAGAAGAGAGAGAGAGAGAGAGAGAGAGAGAGGAGAGAGAGAGAGATGGGGGAACAAGAAGCTTTGTTCCCTTTTCTGATTGGTTTAGAGGACAATTAATTCATAATATCCTGTATTTACTATTAGTGCGACTCTTTCATTCCTCTAATCGATGTTTCCTAGATGTAAATTGTTTCTTATATGTATATATATATTAATATATAATATATATATATATATATATAATATATATAGTATATTATATATAAATATATATTAATATAATATATAATAATATTATATATATATATGGCGTCTGTGTAGGGTATATGTTTTAATAGGTTAAATATAAATTTGATGAAATGCCTTTAGTTCTGTGAAAATAAAGAGAAAAGGCGGAAATATTCTGCAAAAGTTATGGCTATTAAAAAAAGAAGAGAAGAGATATATGAATAAATGAAAATGAATTTAATAATAGTTTTGAGAAAAGAAAGAAGAGGAAGAAGAAATGGGTCAACATCAAATATATATAGAATATATTTTTATATGTGATAAATAATGCGTTTATGATTATTGGAGGCACAAGAGTGTTGCATACATCACTACTCTTTTGGGTTCTTCGTTTAAAATGTGGAGTTCTGAGAAGAGAGAGAGAGAAGAGGAGAGAGAGAGAGAAGAGAAGAGAGAGAGTAGAGAGAGAGGAGAGAGAGAGGAGGGTTATTGTGTCAAATGGTATTTATGGTGTAAAAGATGGAACGGTATGCTGTGTGGAGTGAAGTAGAGAGCAACTCATAATTGATTGTGATTGTACACGTATGTTTAAGTTTAAGGTTTGGAAGTAAGCACCACAACGAGCTGGTAATAGTATATTTTTTTTGTTTTGAACTAGACTCGAACAGGTGTGGCATTCTAGGGGATGAGAGGTGTAAACCGCCAAAATTTAATTTGGTTCTAATTAGCCTTCTCTTACTCAATTTTTAATTCCTGCTCCGACTCCGACTCCGGCTTTACCCAAACTGGTGACTCCGAGGTTCCGGATCCGTTTCTATCTCCGATACTGCATCCCAATAATTAAAGGGAACCATTTTGTGAATTAATTTTCCGAAGGGCATAGAAATATTTTATTTCTACAAAGAGATTGAATTATAATTGATTTGGGGAAAGGGTCTTACAATGCGTTAATGAAGGAACCACATGTGGGAGAGAGGAGTGATTTTACTGGGGAAAAACTTAAAGAGAAAAGGGGAAATTAGAAAATATTTTTAGGCTTCAAGAATTTACGAGATTTAATTTTGCTCCGAGAAAGAATTAATCTGGAAGATTTTTTTTTTTCGAAAGGTCTTGAAGAAAGAGTGGATAAAAAAGGGAGGTAGAAAATATACTGAAAAGAAAATGAAGAAAATACAAAGGACAAAATCTGAGGATGATGAATGACTAAACTTGAGTAACCTCAAACAATAAAACATAAGAAAATAAAAAAATATATATCTATGTCTAAAGTAGAAACAAAAGGTATTGTAGACTTTATTTTTGAGTACTGTGTAAGAAATGGGTTAGGGTTCGATCCTTCCTATGGATCATAGGTAGCATTTACCTAGAGCAATTCCGTCTCCGTTACCTTTTCCTTTCCTTTGGTCAATATAGAAACTTGAGCTCCCTTATTTTTATTCTTATTCTTTCATTTCTTATTCTTAAGTTCACTTTTGGGAACTAATGTAGCTACCGTGGTACAATGGTAGAGCGACTGAGTCGCGAGATAAAGGGTTAGATTCCTCATTCGGATCCTAGGTAACAATTACCTAGAGTAATTCCTCTCTTAAAAGTGATTTACCCTTGTATTCCCTAACTTCCATTTAAATTCATTTAAACTTTTTACAAAAGCTAGAATATAAGATTCGCAACTATCAAAATTTGAACTTGGCAACTTTTCAGGGCTAAATTTGATTCATTAAAATGAAATTCGCGAAGCGCTCTAAAATTACCCGATATAAAGAAATTCTTATGCTTGTGTATCTTTATTTTTACACTTATCTTTCTCCTTCTTCTTCTTTGCATAAACTTTCTGTCTGATTTATTTAAATAATTGTATTTTCCTGCTTAAGAAAATATTACCAATATTTCAATCAGCCAGATATATTACCAGTATATCTAATAACTTCAATCAAGCAACTAAATAAAAATCCTCCCAAAAAAAATTTTAATTAAAAAATGTCTCAACACAAAATTACCCTTCACTAGTCAATTTCTATTTTCATCTTCCGCAAGGTTTGTTTACGTTACTAATGTGCATTAAAAAAAAGACACCAACACAAATAAATCGTTATGTGAAAAAGAATAGCGTAGTGTGACGACGAAAATGTTCTTAATGGTTTTGTTACATGAAACATTGTAATTAAATTAACGTGGTGTGTGTGTGTGTGTGTGTGTGTGTGTGTGGTGTGTGTGGTGTGTGTGTGTGTTTGTGTGTGTGTGTGTGTGTGGTGTGTGTGTGTGTGTGTGTGTGTGTGCTGTGTGTGTGTGTGTGTGTCTGTGTGTGTGTGGTGTTGTATATGTGTGTGGTGTGTGTGTGTGTGTCGTTGTGTGTGTGTGTGCTGTGTTGTGTGTGTGTGTGTGTGTGTGTGTTGTGTGTGTGTGTGTGTGTGTGTGTGCTGTGTGTTGTGTGTTGTGTGCTGTGGGTTTGTTTGTGTGGTGTGTGTGCTGTGGGTGGAGTGCAGACTTGTGTGTGAGTGCCGATAATTAATGTGTGTGTGTGTGTGTTGTGTGGTGTTGTGTGGTGGTGTGTGTTGTGTGGTGTGTGTGGTGTGATTGTGTGTGTGTGTTGTGTGTGTGTGTGGTGTGTGTGTTGTGTTGTGTGTGTGTGTGTGGTGGTTGTGTGTGTTACTGTGTGTGTGTGTGTTGTGTGTGTTGTGTGGGTGTGTGTAGTGTGTGTGTGATTGTGTGTGTGACAGCAGGGTGTTGTGTGTGTGTGCTGTGTGGGTGTGTTCTTAAAGAGCTTACTTACGTTTATCGGGACAGTCATAGCATACACACCTGCGTGACCGGACGCGACAGCAGGCTGATTGCCGCGACATTTTCACTGTCTCCGATAAAATGCAATTTGCTCTTTTTCTTTGAAATCTTAATGTGCTGATGATGAACGTGCGCATTATTACTGGTTTGAAGCGATAATATCCTCACAACACTAGTTTTCACACTTTTTTGTGTGAAAAAATTATTTTTTACACTTTCCCCAGGTTGAGTTCGTTGGCTTCTTCCTGGCTCTGGGAACGAGTAGGTATCGATAATATCTTTTTTCTGTTAATAAAATCGATATTGTAACAATTGCTTATACTGTTTCCTATTTTTTTTCTTATAATAAAATCGATATTGTAACCATCGATTACTTGTTTTACATTAGCATTTTTTATTGTTTTAAAGTTGAAGATAATGCGATTAATGATCGATATATTCTTTGTTTACATTTGTAGTGAGGCAGCTATTTGTAGTTTTTTCGATAATTATTTAAATTTTGATAATTGTTTAATTATTAAAATAATACTAAGCAATATCTTTAAAATTATAATAATTTACAATAAATTAAATTTTTTTGTAAAATAATTTATAGTTGTTTACTTACATCAATTCGTGTAAAAGCCTAAGATTGCATATTCTTGAAGTTATCATATGTGCATTATTTCCTATAGCCTATATTCATTTCCTTACATTTTACTTTTCTGTTTTATTAATTTTAACATTTAAATTCAAAGTTATAAACAAAAAATATTTGTTAAGTGGTGCCGATGTTAAGGCTATACCATGCCAATGTATAAATAAAATAGTTCAAAACGAGAGAGAGAGAGAGAGGTCTGGGAGCAGGTATTAATAGTTGTTAGATACTTTGAAATAGACTGCCTCATCGGGGCGTCTTTTGTGGGAACTTTATCTGGTTTTGGCCAGAGGGTAGGGTAGGTACATTCTTCTTGTGGATACTGTGTTTGGACCTGGTTCGCTTTTTTGCTTGACATGGATCCTTTGAATTCAAGAGGACCAGGGTTAAGGGGGACCTGAATGGTCCCCATGTAACCCTTAACCCCAACAAGTAATACAAGAGAGAGAGAGAGAGATCCCTGCTATCACCTTATAGTAATAATATATATATATAGTATATATATATATATATATGTATTATATATATATATTATAGTATATATATATATATATATATAATTATATTATATATATATATATATACATATATATTATGCGGACAAAGTTACTTAACGCCACACGGAACGGGAGCTCAGATCAAAAAAAAATTTCACAGATATAAGCATCTATAGATACATAAATAGATGTTCTAAGGTCGAAATGATTTTTTTTTTTTATTTCTTTACCTGTTCGTTTATAGAGCGAAATTAAGGTTTTAGGTTACTTTAGGTCAGGTCAGGTCAGCTCAGGTCAAATTTCATTTCAACCCTAAAACATCTATTTCTTATGTTATCATAGAGGCTACCTGGGAAATTTTTTTTTTTGAATCTGAGAGCTTCAAATGCTCTGTGGGCGTTAAGATAACTTTTACCTAATTAATATATATATATACTAATATATAATACTAATAATTTATATATATATATAACTATATATTATACTATATATATTATCTATGGAGTATTGGTATAAAGATCCTATGGCAAATATTAAGATTGTGATCAGTAAAAAATTTTGCGGTACAGGT
Source organism: Trachelipus rathkii (assembly GCA_015478945.1). Classification (NCBI taxonomy): domain Eukaryota; kingdom Metazoa; phylum Arthropoda; class Malacostraca; order Isopoda; family Trachelipodidae; genus Trachelipus; species Trachelipus rathkii. The sequence goes on from JABUQX010125077.1 coordinate 9,859, forward strand.
CGAGAGTCACTTGTGTAGAATCATTGCATATTGACTGTGTGAGTATATACTATATATATAATATATATATATATATATATATATATATATATATATATATATATATATACTATATATATATATATATATATATATATATATATATATATATATATATATATACTATATTATTATAGAGCTCTCCTAGCTCAGAGGCCTAGAGCCATTCGCTTAGCAAGCGACGAGAGCCCAGGTTCAGGAGACTGGGTGGAGCGATAGAACGTGAGCTATTTTCTATTAACTCTAGCTTCGTGCGTGCGAGTCTCAGACGAAGTTTAAATGAGTACATTGTAGCATGCTTCGATACTAGTGGGGAAACTTTCCTGGCATTCCGCCGATAAGGCCTGTCCGGCCAGCCAGCCGGGATAGTCGTTTAGGCGGTCGTGCATACCCAAGGACCTTCTTGATGTGTACGCACTGGATAGTCGCGGGAAAATCATTAGGGAGTATGTTTGATTTTATTTTTTGTCGTTTTTTTTTTTTCTTTTTTTTTAACACTTAAGCAATTGCCTATATTTGGACGAAAATTGCACTTTTAAAACACCTTTCAAATCACCGAAAATTTTCTAAGTTCAAAAAAATTTCTAAGTTCAGAAAAAGTTCAAGTTAAAAAATAAGTTTTAAGAAAATTCTTGTAGTAGAGACAAGCTTCTGCGAAATCTATGCCAGAAGCTTTTACCACTAAACAATTAATCGTGTAAAAAACTTTATTTCTTAACTTTATATCTTTGTTGAACTTAGAGACTTTTTTTGGAACTAAAAGTTTTTTGGTATTTGTACGGAGATGAATAATTTGATGCTGTCTCCTCCTTTTGATGTGAAGTTTCACTATAATATACTATCTATATATTACTATAATATCTATATATATATATATATACTATACTATACTATAGTGATTTATATTTATACTATATACTATATAGATATATATATGTTCGGGCGGGGTGACTAGGACCACTTTTAGGGATAACTTCTTCTCTCGGACCCCCTAATGCACTTCTTTATTTTTTTTTGCTGAAATCCCAAAAATGTAATTGGTAATAAGCATACAAACAAAAATAATAATGGCAATAAATAATAATAATAGATTTTATTTAAAGTTAAATAAAGCTCATTTTCAGCCTCACCATGGAGGGGTGAATCGGACCACCCTTGAGGGGTGAATCGGACCACCCTTGAGGGGTGAATCGGACCATCTGTTTAAATTCCCTTTATGTATAAGCTAAATTCAATTCAATTTATATTTAATTTTTAACTTAATATAATAATTGTTATCATATAAATAATAGAATAGTAATAATTAAAAATGTCAATAATGATACATAAAATAAAAATAATAACATGTGTGGTCCGATTCACCCCTCTCCGGGTCACAAATTTTGACACTTTTTGGAATTCCGTTATTTTTCCTTATAAAAATTTCATTTTTCATTGTTAATTTTAAACATTAATATAAGTCAGCTATTTATCTATATTTAAAACTACTTAATTATACATAATAAAAATGTCCATAATAATACAGAAAAATACGAAAAATTAAAGGTGGATCCCGATTCACCCCATCCATCACAATAATTCCTACGAGGCGGAGGTGAATTGGACCAAGTAGGCCCCGTGATTTAGGCCACTAGTACTGCTTTGGATCAAAAATTTACTTTGCCAGTTTAAAGCTGCTAACATACTCGAGTGTGATACACCTGCAAACAAAAATAATTAAAATCCATCCACCATTTTTC